>PVIJ01013172.1:0-46258 GCA_004024925.1 Scalopus aquaticus | reverse complement strand
GCCCTGACAAACCCCAGGTAGTTAACCAGTGACTGAGCCTTATTGCTCAGGAGAGCCCGGCAGCCCACGCCTCTGGCCTGGAGCGTGGTGCTGAGGTGGAGGTGGCGGCCGCAGAGGCAGCAGGCACCAGCAAGGGAAGAGACAGCGCCTGCATCCGTCTGACCTTCTCGCCTGGGTCCCTTGGGTTTCTCTGAGCCACCGGCAGTGGCACCAGCGGGGCGCTTGTGCAGCCTATTCCGCACTGTGGTAAAGTGGCCGTCCTGAGTGTTCTGCGGTGCCCCTGAGGCCGCCCCTGCGGGGGAAGCTCGGGACCCACCCCCTTCCAAGGGAGATTTGCACCTTCTGGTAAGGGACACAGACCCCCAGGGAGGAGCCAAAAAGGCCTGAGGGTGGCTGGCGAAGGGGAGCCTGGCTCGGCCTATCCCGTGACGCGCTGTTTTCACACTGAGTGGGATAAAATTGCCGGTCCTGCTCCCTGAGTGATGTCTCCAGGTCCAGGTTCCCTTTGCCCTCCTCATAGTAGATCTCTGATGCCCACCTCCCCACCAGCCAGCCCCCACTGCCAGCACCCCAACTTCTTGGCTGACGACCAGCCCCCCTTGCAGCTGTGCAGGCCCCAGCCTTGCCGCCTCCCTGTCTCCAGCTCTCCCACCTAAGCCACCGGAAGTCTGGTGGTTCTGCCAACAAAAGCCAGACGGAATCTGCCACAGCTCGCCGTGCCTACCTCGCCCCTCCTGTGGCCGCGGCCACCATCTCTCATCTGGGTCATGCAGCTTCTCATCTGCTGCCCTCCTTCCGCCCTGGCTTCTCCCATGCTCAGAAGTGTTCATTCGAAACTGCTGGAAAGGGCCGTCAGGACACGCATGCCTGGCCCCCACGCTCTCTCTGGCCTTCCGCCCTGTGCACCAGCCACCCTGCTCCCCTTCAGTTCTCTGAGCAGGCCAGGCACGCTCCTGCCCCGGGGCCTTGGCGCTTGCTGGCCCCTTTCTTGGGCGACCTTCCTCAGATCTCCATGGGCTCCTTCTGCCTTTCCAAGAGAGGTCTGCTCAGGCTCTTCCTGAGACCACTGCCTGCCAGCAGGCTCCCCACGAGGACCTGGGCTCTGGAGGTGGCGGCCAGCTTGCTGAAGGTGGGTGAGCTTGGACTGAGCTGAAAATATGGGGACTCCACCGAGGATGGTCGGCTTTCGAGGGGAGTGATTTGGGATGGAGGGCACAGCAATGGAAGTGGGGCAACCACCTCACCCTGGCCCTCATATGCACAGGGCACGTTTACAGATCTCTGAGGAACTTCGGTGGAGCGGCCTTTCTGACAAGGCAGGAGGCCAGCAACCAAAAAGGAACCACATCTGAGCACATGAACCTGACATTTAGTGTCTCGGTCTCTTCCAGACGTGAAGCCCAAGGCTCGGCCTCCTTGCGGGCGTCCCGCGAGAGGAGCGAGTGAGAAGGACAATCCCGCGGACTGCGCTCGGACGAGGCGCTGAGAGTCTTGCACCCCTGGGCGCAGAAAGGAAGAGCCTGGGGCGGGCCGAGGGGGTGGGTGAGGGTTCCGCGGGGATGCTGGGAGTTTAGGGAAAGGAAGAGCGCTCTGGAGGGGGATGGCGGGGATGGCTACGGGACCACGTGAACGGGCTTCATGTCCCCGAACACGTCCAGGTCGTCCAGATGGCCAGTCTGATGTCCTGACTGCTGGCTGTTAAGTGACAAAGCCGTGCGCCTGCTGCCAGTTCTGCTAATCACACCCCAGGTGCCCCCTCCCTCATTCTCCGTCCCCTCTCCGGTGCCCCCCACCCTGTGCGGGAGTGCAGAGGAGGTGCGCACCCGCGGGCCCCAGCTCGGGCACACGTGGGGGCCCAGGTGCCGGGCGACTTTCCAGCGCAGTAATCTGCTTTCGGCTAAAGCAGGACTTGCTCTTCCCTTAGCCCCAATCATCGATTAGCACCCCCCCCCCCGACCGCCTCCTACCTCTGCTACCTCCCCAGCCTTCCCCAGGGCCCCGGGCACACCTGAGATCCTGAGATCCAGCTCTCGCATCAGCGCCATGCTGGGCCCATGGATGGACCCTCCCCCGCCAGCACCGGCTAGCCAGCCTTCAGGTGTGCACACAGCATGGCGCCCGGATGCCTGGGGGCCGCGCTGTCCGAGGCACCCAGGCACTCCCATGCCGAGCTCACAAGGCGCCAGGCGATCTCACAGGAGGCCCCCTGGACCCGGCTTTCGCCAGGGTGGAGATCGGCAGATCAAGTGCCGGGGCAGCTGGAGGAAGGAAAGGCGCAGCTGTGGAGTCACAAGGGTCTTGGCCGTGCTTTCGGGGCCAGGCCTTGATCCAGCAAGCCCTGTCGGCAGGTCTGTGCCTCGGGGCACCGCCTGACCAGGCTGGGCCGGTGCTGTGAACCGCTGCTGTGAATTCTTCTGGGTCTATACCTAGAAGTGGAGTTGCTGGATCCTAGGGTAGTTCTATTTTTAATTCTTTGAGGAATTGCCAGACTGTTTTCCACAGTGGCTACACCATCATAATCTAATTTTAGAGCATTTTGATCCCCCACAAAGGCTTCTCTGTGGCCGTCAGCCGTCACTCTCCCCCGCTGCCTCCCCTGGCACCCGCTGCTGTGCTTTCTTTCTGCTTGTACGGACTGGCCTGTTCTGGAGACTTCTAGCAGCAGCCTCGCACTGCATGCTCTTTGCGTCTGGCTTCTTTCACACAGCACAGGGCTTCCAAGTGATACTGCAGCTGGCTCGGAACTGACTCCTCGCTTTGAGCAAACGCTCTCCCAGTGCGCAGAACCCCACGTCTTGTATGTCATTCATCTGTTGAGTCATTCTGGGGGGGCTTCTCCTTTGACCTCCTGTGACTAGTGTGCAGGCCAGAGGCACCGGCTGCACCTTCTCTTGCAGTCAGGAGAACCATTTCCCAGAGGCCCCGGGACGGGCCTGGCTCCGCGTGCTGCCGACGGCAGCCAAAACCGGGGCCAGCACGCTTTCCTTCAACTCCATGAGGAGCCGGGAGCCCTGGTCCGGGCCCCTGGCAGGCCCTGGGTGATCTAGGAGTCATGAGGCTCCATGTAGCTCTGGCCTTCAACGTGGCAGCCACACCGAGGAGGAACCTGAGGCAGCTGACTCCTGTGTGGAGCAACGGGAGCTGATGGTCGCGCTCCCTGAGGCGGGCCTGGGGGGAGGGCATTGCGACTGGGGTCCTTAGCATGGAAACAGGCAAGGCTATGGCATGGGGCAAACAGTAGGTGGCCGGACCCTCGTCCAGTGTGAAGCCAGCAGCAGCGAGACTTGGGGAGCAGGTGGTCTGGAGCTCTCTGTCAGGGGCTTGCTTTGAAGGCGAGGCTAGAGGGGCAGCCTAAGGAAAGGTCGTGAACTCAGAGGAAGAAGGTTTGAGCAGGTGGGACCTGAGTGCCCGAGGCCCTGGGGGGGAGGAGGGCTGGGCGCCAGGCAGGCACCCTGATGACGGCAGGAACTGCTGGGGGGGCGGGGAGCGAGATGCATGGGGAGCCCCTCCAGGCCCGCTCCTTCTAAGCCCTCCTGGGGAGGCGCTGCCACGGGTGCCACTTGCGTCCATTTGGGCCCAGTGAGAAGGTGGAGCTGGCTGGGCCACGGGGAGGCGGGTTCCAGGCCTCAGTCCTGGTCCTGCAGTCTCCGGGAGCCCCGAGCCCAGGGCTCTCGGGAGACTGGCCGCAGAGGCAGACTTGTGCTTTGGGCTGCTTCCCCGGCTGGCAGGTCTCCGAACCTGCAAGTGGGGCTGCTGCCAGTAGGAGGGAGGGCGAGGGGGCCCTCCGAGTTTGGTCCCCAGCAAATCCCTCTGAGCTGCCCTTAGGAACCAGGAGGCTGGGGTGGGGGTGGACCTCTAAGTCCCGGCCCAATTAAGAGATCAGATGGCAAAGGGTTTGGGAGCTTCTAAGGTGAGAGGAGCTGAGGCGAGGCGGGCTGATCCTGCAGGCGGTATAAAGCACTGTGCCCCCAGGCAGTGCCAGGGCTGGCGGCTGTCTGGGACAGGGCTTTCCAGAGCCATGGCCCAACAGTGGGGCCCCCAAAGGCTTGGGGGCGGCAGCCTCACGACGGCCTGGAGGACAGCACCCCGGGGAGCATCTTTACCTACACTGACAGCAATGCCACCAGAGGTGAGCGGGCAGCACCCAGGAGGCTGTGGGGCCGGAGGCTTTCGGGTGCCGTGGGAGAGAGGGCCCAGGCCCGCAGAGTTGGAAGCCTCCATTAAGGCAGCCTTTGGGGGTGCCCCGGTGAAGAAGCTTTGCATGGAGCTGGCCGAAGGGTCGAGGACACTAGGGACCCCGGCTCTGGGTCCCCCCTATAAATGAAGAATGTCACCATGAGCAGGGCTTCCCAGGCCAACGGGCGTGACCCCGCACCCCAGGGTGTCCTTGGCAGGCCTGCTACGTGGCTCTCCCTGAGGGGGTTCCCTGGAGACCCCCGGGGCTCCATCCACATCTGACATTTCTTTTTCCACTTTTTCAAAATGTCCACAGTAGAGGGCGAGTCTAGCGGGCCCTGGGGGTGCACCCCTTGTCTTGTCGTGGGGCGCCCCATTCTCCTGGCTTCCGGAAGCAGGTCCAAGACCTCACATCGTTCGGTCTGTAAATCTTTAGACGGTGCCTCAAGGGGAAAGACCTCTTTGAAAGCAGCCCAGCATGCCATTATCGCCCCTCAAAGGGGAGCAGCGCCTCCATCGCGGGGAGTCACCTAGTCAGTGTTTAGAGGCTCCCCCTCAACCTTCTGGCACTTTACTTGTTGAAGGAAACAAGCGTTCTGCGCCGGGACCCGCACTTCCGACTGCGGCTTCGTGGCGCCTCAGCATCAGCTCTCCCGCCTCTCTGCGCACTGCCAGCGCTCTGAAGAGCTGGGGGGGTCAGGCCCGATCTGTCTGTCAGGAAGGCACCCGCTTTCCCGGGGTGCTGGCAGCTGTACTCCCCGGGGTACAGTGTGTACGGGAAAGGCTCACTTTCCTTCCATTTGTCCTGTGCTTCCAGACGCCTCCCCGTTCCAGCTGCAGTTGTCACGCTAAGCCGGGGTGACCTGTTGGCTCTGTGGGGGTCCTCTGCCCTTGGGCTGCATGCAGGTCTGCCCCTGGAGAGCCCATGCCATCGAGCGTGGCTGCAGATGAGAGTCTCCAGGAGCTCTCCTCACAGAGGGGAGCAGAGCTGAGTTAGAGAGGCCAAGCGCTGCAATGTCACGGGGCTGCGGGGGCCGGTTGTGCTAGGGCTGCGTGTCTCCCCTCTTAGCCATGGGACCCAAGAACTTCCCATTATTCTTTTTTTAAAGATTCATTTTTTATTTATTTATGCATACAAGCTGGGGTGCAGGCCAGAGGTGTGGGGGTGAGAGGGCTCACCAGAGACAGAGTGGGGAGCAGAACAGGCAGACCGACTGAAGTCCACTGCTGAGGGGAGCAGCGGGGAGGCAGGAGGGGTCGGTTGCGCCCTGTGGGAAGCTCCCCGGCTGGGATCGAACTCGTGCTGCAGGGGCTGCCTACAGCTCCATTGTGTGAGACTCCACCCCCGCGCCACAGAGAGGCCCAATTCCCATTGTTCTTAAACTACCTTGCGTTGGGTTTTCGTAACCTCCAACTAGAGTCTGCGCTGGGGGACTGTGGCCTCGAGGCTTCCATCCTAATGGGTGACAGTGAAGAGGTCCTTCCCACACCAAGGAGCCCAGAGTGTCAGGGAAAAGGGGGCGTCTCTTCTTTCCATTCTGTGTCTCCCTGGTCTGACCAGAAAAGGCGCCACAAACGGAGGGCTCAAACAGCGACGGCGAGAGGCTGGCAGGGCGGGCTCCTCCGGGAAGCTATGAGGGAGACCCCGGCCCAGCTTCTGGGGGGTCCTGACAGGCGCTAGCCAGCCTGGGCGTGCGGAAGCGAGCCTTGCTCTCCGCCTCCACCCTCCGTGGCGTGCTCTGTGTGCCCTGCTGGGGACCCCAGGCCTGTTGGCTCAGGGTCCACCCGAACAGCTCCATTCTGACCTGTCACCACCGTCTGGACCCGTCCCGGAGAAAGTCCTCCCTCGAGGTCCTGAGGGTTAGGACCTTCACGGTTTTGTTTTGTTTTTTTGGTTGGCGGGCACAATGCAACCCACAACACATTCACCCCCTTATTCTCTGAGTGCCACACCTACTTTGTGAGGTGAGTGAGAGCTGGTCTCTGGTGAGGAAACCGGCCGTGCACCCCACAAACTCCAGTACAGGGCACATAATGGAGGTGTTGGGTGGTCCCAAGGAGCTGGGGCACTGCTGGCTGGCATGCCTGGAAAGGCTTCTGAGCTGACTTTACAGCGTGGAGGGCAAGAGGCCCCTCGCGGGGGGCGGGGGGAGCACACATCCAGCTGCAGAAAGAGAAGGTGTCGGGGAGTGCACTTGGAAGCAGTTGTGGGGGGTAGGATCCCGCCAACCACACAACCAGACAAGAGAGTTCTGCTTTGCTAAGTTCGAGGATGCCCTGGGGTGCCCAGGCCCTGGGGGTGCTGCGCTGGAGACACTGTCGCCTTTGATTATTCTCCTTACTCTGGACTAAATGGAGTACAGGCATCCTAATAATGTAACAGCGTGCTATCCATAGAAAGGGAAGGTTCTGGGTACAACGCCCCACCCAAGGAAGAGTGGAGCTGAGCAGGGAGAAGATAGAAAAGACTGGCAGAAGGACTGAGAAAGGAAGATGACGAAGGAAGGGAAAAGAAGAAGAAGGCTGGAGGAGGCTCGGTGCTGCGCTGGAGACACTGTCGCCTTCTGCCCGCAGGCCCCTTGGAAGGCCCCAATTACCACATCGCCCCCAGGCGGGTGTACCGCCTCACCAGCGCCTGGATGGTCTTCGTGGTCGTCGCCTCAATCTTCACCAACGGGCTGGTGCTGGCAGCCACCGTGAGGTTCAAGAGGCTGTACCAGCCTCTGAACTGGATCCTGGTGAACCTGGCAGTCGCCGACCTGGCAGAGACCGTCATCGCCAGCACCATCAGCGTGGCCAACCAGGTCCGCGGCTACTTTGCGCTGGGCCACGCTCTGTGCGTCCTGGAGGGCTACACGGTCTCCCTGTGCGGTAAGCTGCCACCGCCCAGACCCGGGCCCCCACCGCGCACGGCGCCACGTGCAGGAGAGATGCGTCTGCTGGGGCAGCCCGGCCGGGCCATCATGGAGGGGGGTCTTTAGGGGTTCTGCAGTCTTCTGAGTGCCCACTAGAAATTTGCCTGGCTTGGATCAAACACCTGAGTGTCTACTCTGAAACGGACTCGGCCTGGGGACAGCCAGTTTGGGGCAGACAGAGCCCCAGGGGAGGGGGACGTCTGAACGGTGAGAGGGGTGCTCGACAGCGCGCCCTCCGCATCTGCTTCTCTCAGGGAGAGCAGTTGTCGCCAGAGCGTTCACCGCGGGTATAGGCACTAGACCCAGCCCTTGCCCCCTCCGCTCGCCCTGTGGGCCCAGCTCCCTTGGGGCGGCCACACGGGAGCTGAGAAGTGGACCCTGGGTCCCGTCAAGAGGGGGCCTGAGAGGAGCCGCGGGAAGCCATGGGGGGGACAATACACAGCCACAGGTGGGAGGGGCCCAGAGCGGCTGGGAGGACCCCCATGGCGGCCATCCGCTGCTCCTCCATCCCCGTGTAAAGCGGGAAAAACCTACAAGTACGGCCAAGAACCAAACGCTTGCCCGGGAAGCCAATGACTTCGAGACAGTTCTCCAAGTCCCCAAAATTAACTGGCCTCGTAGCTGCTCACAGATGGATTCGATTTGAAAGTGCTTTTGACGAGTGTTCCCGACGCCCTTCTCTGTTAAAGCAGCAACGGGCAGGTCTGGGCTGGGTGCCCTGGGCACTCAAGGCGGTTTCCCACACTGGTGCCGGAGCCCTGGGCAGCTGCCTGCCTGCGGTGGGAGGCTGGGCACCCTGGGAGTGCGCGTGCTGGCAGCAGGGGCGCGGGAGGGACACGCCCCGTTTTTCTGCTGGGGGAGATGACAGCACCTCCGCTGGTGTCGATGGCGACAGAGGAAGGACTGGCTGGGAGGACAAGCACTTACTGAGGGGCCCCCGCGGGCGCACAGGGCGGGGCCTGCGCCTTCTTCATTGCCCTCGGGTGGCGCGGGCTGAAGGGGAGGGAGCCCTCGGTGAGTCCTCAGGTCCTAGCATCAAGACTCCAGGCTGGGTGGCAGGAAACAGCGGGTGGAGCCGGCGCCAGGAGCTCCCACTGCAGAAGGCGCAGCCCCAGGCCCAGCAGAGCGGTGGATCTATGCCAGGGGCGAGGGAGGCTGGGCGAGGAGAGGCGGGAGACAGGCGGAGGAAAAGGCACGCGAAGAACAGCTATGAGCAGGGAACGGGCCCAGACGCTCCGGCCGTGGCCTGCACACACCCCCGGGCGTTGGGGTTGGCAAGTGGGCGGTGGCGCCTCTTGCCCTGGCGATTGCCGGCTGGTCTGGAAGGAAGGCGCGATGTCGGGGGCCACTCCGTCTGCTCTCGTGCAGGGATCACGGGCCTCTGGTCCCTGGCCATCACTTCCTGGGAGAGGTGGCAGGTGGTCTGCAAGCCCCTGGCAACATGAGGTTTGGTGCCAAGCTGGCCATGGCGGGCATCGCCTTCTCCTGGGTCTGGTCTGCCGTGCGGACTGCCCCGCCCATCTTTGGTTGGAGCAGGTAAGGGTGCCAGGGAGCCGCGGAGGTGGCCGCTTTAGGAGGCGACCCAGAGGTTAGGTTCCCTTTGTGGCCTCGGGGCAAGGCGATCAGCCCCTACCTGTCTCTGACCTCTGTGGCCCCACGAATGAAGCAAGGGTGGCCCCAGTTGTCCCGAGACCCCTTTGAGCCTGCAGGGCCTGTGAGCGACACGCAGCACAGCTGGGCCTCAGGGAGGTCTGTCGCCTGGGCCGCAGGCAGGAAGGCCGCGCTCAGGCACAGCGGGGTCTGCTCGCTGAGGCCCTTCACCCTCCTGCCCCAGGCCCGCGGTGCAAACATTGTGGGGGTGTCACCCCCCTTCCGAGGCCCCTGGGCTGCGGGTCATCGTCTCTTGGACAGCCAACTTTGGGGGGACAACCCAAATTGCTGAGTAAGCGACTCAGCTGTTCGAGAGGGGCGGCCCGGACGGCCCATGAGGACGCCCTTTGGGAACCTTTGGCCATTTGGGGAAAGCAGCCTGTGAACACCTGTGTTGGCCCCAGCCCTCTGCACACCCCACGCCCGCAACAGGATTAGTGAGGTGAGCCACATGAGCCCCTCTGCCTAGCTGACCCCAGACAATGATTCTGGAACCAGACGGAGGTGGCGGTCCCAGGCTGCCGCCACAAGCAGGCCTCGCTATCGCATCATGCTAGAAAAAGAGGGGGTGTCAGCCCTTCGCCCAGTCAAGGAACTACCACAACCAGAGCCAGGGGCTTCCTCTGGGGAGGATGAAGTGTTCTGGAACTAGGCAGATCAGGCAGCCGCGAAACGCCACCTGCCCAGAAGGCCCAGAATCTCTCACTGGGGAACTGGTCACTCGTGTTGGGGGAACGTCCCCTCCAGGTACTGGCCCCACGGCCTGAACACCACGTGCGGCCCCGACGTGTTCAGCGGCAGCTCGTACCCCGGGGTGCAGTCGTACATGGCCGTCCTCATGCTCACGTGCCGCGTCGTCCCGCTCGGCGTCATCGTGCTCTGCTACCTCTGCGTGTGGCTGGCCGTCCGCACGGTAAGGCCCGCCGCCCGCCTCCCGGCCGCTCTCCTGCTCGTGAACCAGACGCGCCCAGCGCGTCCTGCGTCCTGGCCCAGGCCCCTTCTTGAGGGGCCAGCGAAGGGATGGGGGCTCCACTTCTTTCCTCGAGGCGCAGGACAGGTTGGGGGCGGTGGTTCTGCTTCCCCCACGGTGGGGACTGCGAAGTACAGATCGAGCTATTTTTATTTTACAGTTTTTTTGAGGAAACGATGCTTGCACCGTCGCTTGTACTTGGAAGCACAGGCCCCGCAGGTGGTGCCGTAGTGCCCCCACCTCGTGCCCTGGCCCTGGGGGCGTCAGGGCAGGCCAAGGAGCGGACTCCGATGCCACTGCGCCCCAGGCCCGCTCTCCACCTTCCTCCCTGGGAACGCCATCCTGTTCACAGCCCCCCACTACAGTTGGGGAACACTTCAGAGCCAGGCAGAGCCAGGGAGTGGGTCTTGGGGTGCTGAGAGCTCCCCCTTGTGGCCCCTGCACACGGAACAGACACTGTCCCTTTGTTGGCTGCTCCAGTGAGCCTCCTCCGGACTGGCCACCTGTCCCTCCGGGCCCTGCTGGCGGGCGGGGGTAGGAGTCTGCTACGTGCAGCCAGCCCAGCTTCTCTGGAGCTCCTCTGGAGAGGACGCACAGGTGCCCTGCTCAGGTCCCCTGGCTGCGTCTGCCTGGGGAGCCCCCTCAGTGGCGAGGATCAGTGCCACAGGGTGCCCGAGTGGGCAGGCCCTCGTCCTTCTCCCGCGACTGCCCTGCCCGCGGCCACCTGCCTCTTGTGCCCCGCCCCCCCCACCGGTCCAACAGCACCATGGAACCCCCTGGGCCACAGCGCTCACTGTCCCTGTGCCGTGTCGTCTCCCCCAGGTGGCAAAGCAGCAGAAAGAATCCGAGTCCACCCAGAAGGCCGAGAAAGAGGTGACGCGCATGGTGCTGGTGATGGTGCTGGCCTACTGTGTCTGCTGGGGGACCTACACCGTCTTCGCCTGCTTTGCCACCGCCCACCCTGGCTACGCCTTCCACCCTCTGGTGGCTGCCCTGCCAGCCTACTTTGCCAAAAGTGCCACCATCCACGACCCCATTATCTATGTCTTTATGAACCGGCAGGTAAGACACCATCAGCAGAGCAAACTCGAAACGGCCCCGGGCCGAGCCCAGGGCACCCCCGCCGGCCCTCAAGCCCGGAGTTCGGCTGTGCTGCCGGGCGGCTCCCGGGAGCTCCTGGGCCAGCCGAGGCAGGCTGGGCGGGGGCTCTCGGCCGCCAGCAGCCACAGAGGCTGGGCCTCCAAGGCCATCTTGGCAGGTGACAGGGACCACGTGAGGCTTGCCTGCTTCCAAGTGCAACTTGCCTCGAGCCTTCTTCGAGTCCCTCGCGGCCACTTCACGCAGGCACAGCTGCCAGGTGACGGAGGTGACCAGAGAGGTGCCGCAAGGGCCTCGCCCAGGCCAGGCCCAGTCAGCCTCCCAGGTGTCCGCCGGCCCCACTGGCCCAGCCTTGGCACCCGCGAGTGTTGGGCAGGACCCGTCTTGAAATGGATGCCCTTTCCACCCCGCCTTCCCTTTCCTGCTGCATTTTGTGAGAATTTTCTGGAATGGAGTGCCAGGACAGGGAATTGTGCCTTCTGTTTGCGACTGCTCCCCCCGGAACCGTCTGCAAGCGGGGGCGCTCGACGGGTGGATGTAGAATCAATCCCTGAGCCTCACATTATTATTTCCATCATCGTGTTTTTCGCTTCCGAGAGTTTTGAGGCAGGAAGGAGCTGGGGGCAGTCAAGAGTAGGCCTGGGGTGTTCAGGAGACGCCTGGGGTCTGTGCCCCTGAAGCGCCAGGTGTAGCACAGGGACGAAATGGGCCATCACCTGCGACGTGCGCACAGCTCAGACCTGGCCGAGCAGCAGAGAGCAGGCCCCCCCCACCCCGGCGCCAGAGATGCTCTCGGCCACTGCCCCCGCAGCCCCGCCGGCCCGGCCCGTGGCGCAGAAGCAGGAGGGGCTGCCGCGGTCCTTCTCGCCAGATGAGCAGGAGTGCGCGGGGAGCCTTCCTTTCAGAGGCCGGGACGGAGGGTGGTCCCAAGCCTGCCTCCAGTGCGCAGGCTGCTCCCAACCCTCGGCAGTGACTTCGGCCGGGCCACCCTGGTCTCTGTCACCTTCACGAGGCACCTTCCCTGTGCGAGTCCAGCCCGCCCTCATGTCCCCCTCAGCAGAGCGGTGAAGGCTCCTGCAGAAGGCGGCGGGGGCTTCGCAGGCCGCAGGGGTTGGAATTCAGTATTCCCCGGGGGCAGCATCAGCTGCCGGGAGGGTGAGTGAGGTCAGGAGCAGCAGGGGACAGGCCGCCCCGGGGAGGGAGAGCCCCGGGCACCCTCCGCGCCCCTCTCCCAGGAGTCAGGGAAGGCGAGCAGCTGCGGCCCAGCCGTGCAGGTGACTCCCTCGGGTGCCCTCCTGCGCGCAGAGCGTCACTTTCTGCTACTTCTGCCAGTTTCGAAACCGCATCCTGCAGCTCTTCGGAAAGAGGGTGGACGACAGCTCGGAGCCCTCCAGCGTCGCCCGAGTGGAGGCCTGCTCTGCCTCTTCGTGGCCCCTGCCCCAGCTCTCACGGCGAAGAGGGCGGCCTCCCCAGGAAGCTGGAAGCCCGCCCACCCCCAGGGGCTCTGGCCGCTCTCCCCTCCCCACCACCTTCCCTGGGAAATAAATGTGGTTTCTCCGCCAAAACGACGCAGTCCGGGGGCAGCCGGCAGTGGGGTGTCTGTGCCTGCGGTGCGGGGCACGGGGCTGGGCTTGACAGTCTGTCATCTTTGCCAAGCCTCAGGTCTGTGGCGGGGTGGGAGGACGGTGAGAAGGGGTTCAGGGGCTGCAGCACTTGGGGGGCAGGAGGCGAGGGCAGCGCGCTGACCCTCTCGGGCCCTCGAAGGCCCATCTGGCAGAGGCGTGGAGTCTCCACCTGGACGGGCCCCAGGAGGGCGGGTCGGTGGCAGGGATGGCGTGTCACTTCCGCCAAGCCAGGACCCCGAGGCGACCAGCAGCGCAGGCAGGCACACACGGTGGACGCGAGGACCAAGAGGCCAGCGGCCAGGGCGAGCAGCAGGCTCACCACGTAGAACGCGAGCTCCTGGGGATGGCTCCGGAAGCGCCCTGGCCTCCGCAGCTGGGTCACCTGCTGCAGTCTCCAGCTCGGCGATCCGGCTCTTGAACGTCTCCGTGACCTCCTGCCGGCGACAGAAGCACCCCCCGGCAGAGGTCAGAGGGGACAGGGTCACTCACCCAAGAGTCCTGAGTGGGCACGCAGCAAGATGGAGGGAGGAAGCCCCCGACAGGGAAGGGGTCACCTCTGACCTGGCCACACACCCTGGTCCCTCATCCCATGCAGCCTGCACAGGAGAGGAAGCCCTTCCCCCACATGGTTAAGGCTGGGGCGGAAGCAGGGGTCCCCAGAGGGCGCTCCCCACAGCCACGTCTGGTCTCCAGGTGGCCCTGTGCCCTGAAGTGGGGAAACTCAGATCAGAGGCACACAGCGTGACACACACGGCAGCGCGCTGGCTCCAGCACACGTGGGGCTGGGCACTACCCCTTCCTGGGTGTGTGGACATCAGAGGGCCTTCGTCCTCTTTGCCTCTCTGGCCTACTTCCTTCTCTGGCCATTTCTCAGAAAGCGCCTGAGGTCCTCACCCATGCTTCCTTGGTCCTCTCGCGGGACAGATATGCCATCTTCTTGGTGCCCACCAGGTGCTGCCTGAGGTGGTAAATCTCGTCCAGGTGCCCGTGCAGGTGCTCGTCCACCTGTTCTTCCATAGATGCTTGTCTCAGGAGGAAAAGAGAAAGCGATGTCCTCAGCATCCCGCCCAGAGCTCTTGCGGACATGGAGACCAGGCTGGGGCCCAGAGCCTGCCGGCCGCAAGCGCCAGGCAGCCCCACCCCTCCTCCAGAGCTGCCTGGGCACCCCCGAACGCTCCATGACGTCCAGAGACGTTTTCTGTACACTCACACTTTCGGAACAGCTTTATAGTTAATAGCAACAGGCCGGAGGCTGCGGAAATCACAGTCTATGTTCCCCACCCACGCCACCAGGCCGCACCCAGGCTGCAGGGCTGGCGCAGGGCAGCGGGAGGTTTCCAGAAAAACCTGTAGGTTACAGGGGCGGAGCGGTCACAAAAGACCACGCAGGGCCTCCCCGGTGGCGCATCGGTTATGCGCTGCGCTGTGGAGCTGTTGGCAGCAGCTACTCAAGTTCGACGCCCAGCCAGGGAGAATCCCACATGGCGCGGCAGACCTCTCCTGCCTCGCCCGCTGCTCCCCTCAGCAGTGTATTTCTGATCTGCCTGTTCTGCTCCCCGCTCTGTCTCTGGTGAACCCTCTTGCCGTTCCGCGCCTCTGGCCTGTACCCCAGCTTGTATGCATAAATAAAAAATAAATCTTAAAAAAAAAAAAACTGTTTCTTTAAAAAAAAAAAAAAAAGACCACGCATTGCACGATTCCATTTCTTTGAAAGGTTCAGATGTGGCCAATCAGAAATACAGAAACAGCCGAGCGAGGCAGGGCCGAGGGCAGGGAGCACGCGGGCTGGTGCGTGTGGCAGGTGCCGTGGCATGACCCTGGCCGAAAGACCACTGACTGCACTCTACGCCGGGGTCCCACACCAGGGGAACTGTGTCTCAAGAAAGCTGTCACAGAAATCGAAACATTGGATTGTGGTAATGGTTGCACAACTCGGGAAGTCTGCTACGGACCATCGAGACGCTGCTCAAACGGCGCGTTTCATGGCAGGCAAAGGGGCGGCGGGAGAAGAGCGCGAGCTGGGCGCTGGGGCCTGGCGGGGCGGCCGGGGAGCGAGTCTGCCCCCTCTGAGCGGGGCACAGCTGAGACTGCAGCCAAAGGAGGCAGCGCGCGTGCAGGAGACCCAAGGAAAAGCGTCGCTACAGGAGCAGCTGCTGAGTTAGGCTCTAAGGGCGAGGGGTGGGGGGACCCCGCCAGGTAGTGTGAACATTGGAGACAGGTTTTCTGCCAGTCTCTGGAGGTGCCAAGGTGGTTCCAGGCGATGAGGAGGACTTCTCATTTGGAGATGTTGACATTCTTGCCAGTGGCCACGAACACCATGACTGAAAGGGCATGCACTTGTGGCAGCTCCTTTGCTGTGCTTCTCTCTGGCCCACAGGAGTGGAGGCATCCGGAGTTGGTCTCCCGACTTTCCTCACTTAGTATCGCCCCTCCAGGCCCCCCATGCCAACGTGAAGAGACCACAGCTCCCTAATCCACGCATCTGTCTTTGTGCACGTTGCTATCTCCATAAAGTGAATCTTGAAAAGTTGTTTCTTAAAAAAAAAAGACTTCAAGCAAACATGTAAATACTAGGGTGTGAGAAACCTGGGGCGGGAACGAGAACGCTGGCTCGCTGTCCCCTTCCCGCCTGGATCTGAAGTATTTCATGACTGACAAAACCTCGAGGGTCCTCGCTCAGGCACCAGGAAGGCCAAGCTGGGCACCAGATGGCAGCCACAGGCGGCGTCCAGGACGGTCACGTCGAGGAGAGCCAGAGACAGGCTGGGGGCGAGGACGCTGCAGAAGAGGCCTGGAGCCGCCGGGGCGACAATTGACGGGGCTGTCGCCGACACGGGGGTCATGCCTCCTTCTCCAGGGACTGGACTGCCGCCCACCCCGAGACGGTCCCCAGCCACTAATAAATTGGACGCCCGTTCATCAGAAGGCAACGCGTCAGCGGCCCGTTCCTAACAGCTTGCCCAGAACCATTCCCGCGTGTGCCCTGCTCCGCTGACGAGAGTTAGTGGGCGCCAGGCCGCGGCCGCTGCCCAGAGAGAGACAGATCTCCCACAGCTCCCCCACAAGAACAGCCCCATGTGAACTATGTCAAGTTTGTGTTCATGAACGGGCTCTGCGGGAACACGAAGTGAGCGCGTGGCCGTCTCCATCAGTCTGTGAGACCCAGACCTTCTTAAACGCACGCTGAAATAGGTTCTTGAGGAAAAGGTAAGTCATATTCTCGTCAGGACATTGTTGCCCCACCCGCCCCCGCCTGGCGCCCGGCGCCCTGGCTGTGCCACCAGGGGCCGCCCTGCCTCTCCCTCAGTCAAGGGCCTACACTTGAAGAGGCAAACAGACCATCCTGGAATATACCCTCACAATAGCAAAATGCCCCCCACACCATCCGGAGCTGTTAAGGCCGCCCTTTGTAACACAAATTGCCCTAAACTTAATTGCTGCAAAAGAGGATAGTCTCGACTGTTTCTGCGAATCGGTTTTGCCCGACTGAGCTAGAACCTAAGCGAGCACCAGTAAGTCGGTGAAGTACAATATGGAGAAACAGAGGTGGCGGCTGGAGTGGGAAGCAGGCAGGGCGTGCAGCTGCAGGGGTGAGGAGCGCCTCCTGAGCAAAGAGGTAAGTGGGGTTCCAGCAGCAGGGAGACAACTGCCCCATGTCCCGGGTGCTTTGAGAGCGCTGGGGAGGGAAAGGGGAGCACAGGGAGAGGCGGAAGTCGCTGCGCTGCTTCACCCAAAGGAAAAGAGACGCATCCTGGGCGCGTGAGAGCGGCAGAGCGATGGGCAGGGGGAGACAGGCGGGAGGCGGGAGGGAAATGAGAATGAATGTGGGTGACTCCTGGGGTAGGAGAGGGAGGCTCCTGGTGCGGCCTGCTGAGAGCGGGCTGGCCGGAGCCAGCAAGGGGCAAGAGGGTGAGCAAGCGCCCCAGTGGGACATGGGACACTCAGCTGGACAGAGATCGGGGCGCACAGTCTGAAGCCCCAGGGAGAGGGCGTACAGCAAGGGTAAGGCTAGGTCCGGGCCCTGAGGCACCCCCACATCCAAAGGGGGGTTAGAGGAGGAAGAAGTAGCAAGAGGGAGAGCAGGGCCCGTGCTGTCGCGGAGACCAGAAAAGCGGCGTGACAGCAAAGGGCTGCCGGAGGCCCGTGCTGCTCTCTAAGGAGCCGCGCCGCGGGGCTGCGGTGCCAAGGGGAAGTCACCCCGCTAGGACAGCGGTGACCACCTGAGGGCACTGCAGTGGGTGGACAGACAGAGAAACAGGAAGCTACTTGAGCCCCCAGGACAGCGACCAGAGAGGGCAGGAGTAGAGAGAAGGTGTGGGCGGGGCCGGGCGCGGGGATGGACTCCTGCTGAGAGCTGCTTCCCCCACACCACCGAGTGAGGCTGAAGCCAACGCCAGAGACCACCTGCTGCAGGGGCCCACTGGCATGAACGAAGGCCCCAAGAGACAGGTCACAGAGACAGAACAGACTGACTGTGACCAGGGGCTGGGGAGGGGGGAAGCGACTGCTTCACGGGGGCGGGGAGGGGGCCCTCCTGGGGAGATGACAATTTCTGGAACCAGGCAGAGGCCGTGGCCGCACGACGCAATGAATGCAGATCTGCTGCAGAGTTGTGGGGCAACTGTCTGTTTTGTGAACTTCACCGCAATTAAAAAGAAGACAGCGCCCTTGAAATTTCAGTTCACGACTTCAGAAGACGTGACAGTCACAGTGGCCTGGTGGGTGGCTGTGCAAGCATGGACACCTGGTGACGCGTCACGTGCACAGCTGGCTTACGCAAAGGTCTTAGAAAGATTTCAAGGACGTGCACTTTCTAAACGCCGTGAAGCCCTCCATCCCGGCCCCGCCTGAGGAAGCCTGCTGGCCAAGCCTCAGCTCCGAGTCTCCCGGCGTGTGGCCTGCACATGCCTCTTCAGTCGTCTCCTGCGGAGGGCGGACAGCTGACCCCCAGAGTGAGTGGAGGACTCGCCGGCAGGGTCACAGGGCAGGGTGGGCGGGCTGGGAACGGCAGCTTGCAGAACTCAGAGTCTGCAGGAGGTGGCCCTGAGCCCTGCAGGCACCTCCTTACATCACAGAGGCCACCGCACTTCGGCTCCGCCACGGCCCGCGCAGAACAGCGCATCTGTGGACACGCGGTGCTGCAGCCCCTGCTCCTGCTTTCAGGAAATGCCACCTTGGAAATGTCTTTTCCACAGAGGGGGCTGTAAGAGCCCCCGGATTCCGGTGCATGTCCTAACATAGAACCTGCAAAACCCTGTCACTCAGACTGGTCCCCTCACTCCTTTCAGTCCTGTGGGTGACCTCACCGTGATCTCCAGAGGTTCACATCCCTCCACCATACCAGCCCTTTCTGTTCCTGGACTCCTGTACGACTCCTTTCGTAAAGACCTGTCCTGGTAAAGTACAGAACAAACCTCTTCCCACGAACCCACGGGGCTTGCTGTTATCATGACTCCCCAACAGGAAGAGGAGGCAGACAGGGACGTCAGTGTCCTGACAGCTCAGCCCCATCTAGTCATTCATTCAACACACGTTTCCTGAGCACCCCCAAGCAATGCTGGAGTCAGACACGTTCCGTGCTCAGAGAGCTGAACTTCCAGG
Organism: Scalopus aquaticus; assembly: GCA_004024925.1. NCBI lineage: Eukaryota > Metazoa > Chordata > Mammalia > Eulipotyphla > Talpidae > Scalopus > Scalopus aquaticus. Next base: position 28,223 of record PVIJ01013172.1, on the reverse strand, counting down.
GTGAGAAATTCTATTGCAGCACAAACAAATGAGTCTGATGTGGAGCAGCAGAACCCTAAAAACGAGCAGCTCACGGACCTCAAGTACAGCCTGCTTGGGGCCAGGATGCCCCATACAACAACCTGCCCTCCCCTAGGTCTTCTGAGTCCCCTTCCTGCAGAGGGATTCCCCAGGAAGGGGTGTGGGAGAGGAAGCCCTTACCCCTGGCTTTCCCCCTGAAGTGCCAATAAAATTTTATAGCCCAAGGGGGGAAAAAACTCTAAGTGCCATGCTAGAGGAAGAAGGCAGAATGAGGCAGCAAGAAGATTTTAAGAGATAATTGTTACTAAGAACAGTCCAGACTGATGAGAGACACAAATCCACAAATTCAAGAAGCCTAATAAGTCCCAAACAGGAACATCAGAAGTAGATCCACACCTAGACATAAAATCTCGAAAGCAGCAAGAAGGAAAAAGCAGATGACCTTTAAAGCCAGGACTTCTAGACTGAAAGCTGACTTCTACAGGCATCCAGGCCAGCCAGAAACAGCTGAATGCTAGCTTCAACATGCCACAAGAACAACTGTCGGCGAGAAAAAAAGAGGTCATGTTAAAAAAATCAGAAGTCAGGGCCTCCCCGGTGGCGCAGCGGTTAAGCGCTGTGCTGTGGAGCTGTCAGCAGCGGCGACGCGAGTTCGACGCCCGGCGGGGGAGAATCCCTCATGGTGCGGCAGACCTCTCCTGCCTTGCCCGCTGCTCCCCTCAGCAGTGGATTTCTGATCTGCCTGTTCTGCTCCCCACTCTGTCTCTGGTGAACCCTCTCACCACCCCACGCCTCTGGCCTGTACCCCAGCTTGTATGTAGAAATAAAAAATAAATCTTAAAAAAAAATCAGAAGTCAGATGACTCCAGACTGTTCAACGACAGCACTGGGAACTAGAAAACAAAAGAAATAATGCCTTAAAATTCCAAGGGAGGGCCTCCCTGGTGGCGCAGCGGTTAAGCACTGTGCTGTGGAGCTGTCAGCAGCGGCAATGCAAGTTCAACGCCCGGTCGGGGAGATGCCCACATGGCGGGGCAGACCTCTCCTGTCTCCCTGCTGCTCCCCTCAGCAGTGTATTTCTGTCCATCTGCCTGTTCCACTCCCCACTCTGTCTCTGGTAAACCCTCTCGCTGCCCCACGCCTCTGGCCTGTACCCCAGCTAGTATGCATAAACAAATAAATCTTTACAAAAAATTCCAAGGGAAAACACGACTCTCCCACCTAGAGTTCAACACCCAAACTGTCAATTGTGAGGTCAAACTAAGACATTTTCCAACAGGAGAGAACTCTGCTAGTCTGCCTCCTCTGCACACTTTCTCTGGAAGTTACTAGAGAAGGTGTGTCACCTAAACCAGAGGCGGCCTTAAGAAAGAGCTAGAGATGGGGGTCTGAAAATGAGGACAGTAGAGGCAGATGCAACCTCCAGGGCAAAGGAAGGGGCCCAAGCTGGCAAATGGGCAGCAGGCCTGGAAGGCACATCAAAAGGCTCTGGGGGGGCCTCCCTGGGGGCCTAGGGTTTAAGTGTCAGCACTATCACCACTGCGGCCTGAGTTCGGTCCCTGGCCAGGGAGCCGACCCACAGGGCTCAGCAGACCTCTCCTGCCTTGCCCGCTGTTCCCCTCAGCCTTGTATGTCAGTCAGTCTGCCTGTTCTGCTCCCCACTCTGTCTCTGGTGAATCCTCTCACCACCACCCCACCCGGCACCTCTGGCCCTCACCCCAATTCTTGTATGCATAAATAAATAAACCTAAAGAAAAAGAAAAACGTCAGATACATTACATCCAAAGAATAAAGGGGAGATAAAAAGCAGAACTTGATTAATCAAAAAAAATTTAAAGGGTGGACAAAATGAGGAACAAACAGGAACCATTAAATAAGATGCCAGTAGGGGCCTCCCTGGTGGCGCAGCAGTTGTGCGCTGCGCTGTGGAGCTGTCGGCAGCGCGCGATGCGAGTTCGACGCCAGACCAGGAGATTCCCACATGGTGCGGCAGACCTCTCCTGCCTCACCCGCTGCTCCCCTCAGCAGTGTGTTTCTGATCTGCCTGTTCTGCTCCCCGCTCTGTCTCTGGTGAACCCTCTCGCAGCCCCACGCCTCTGGCCTGTACCCCAGCTTGTATTAAAAAAATAAATAAATGAGATGCCAGTAAAATATGATTATCAATTACACCATGTTCTAGAGGAGATTCAACACTACGAACCAGTCAGCCCCCTGCACAGTAACGAAATATCAATTAAAAACCCAACAGAATTGTCTCATGAATTTTAAATTAGCGATTCTAGAATTTATGTGGAAGAAAAATACAAAAGACTACCTAAGAACAATTTGGAAAATAATAATAAATCTGATCTCAGAACAACCGGCTATTTGTAAAAAAATTAAGTTAGAACACCACGTTACCTTACGTTGTCATGTGTAATCAAGTTGAGACAATACAGAAGTAAGCATAAAAGTAAAACTACAAAAACATGAAGAGTGCATAACAGGCACATTATAAAAGGAATCTTTCTGTGAAAATCTTGCTACACCAGACCAAACTAAAGAGCCAAAAAGGAAGAGATTTACATACGTTTATACACAAAAACATGTTTTAATCTTATGGAGTTAATAAGGCTAATAAATCACATTCAGATTTTGGCTCAAACGCTTGCTTCTGCTTTAAAATAAAGCATCTTCAATAACATTTTTTAAAACGCTACCGATTGACAAAAAAACATTTGCAATGTCTCTAATAGGTAACACATAAAGACCTGCAAATCAGGCAGGTCAAAAAAGATCCGCGCTACTAGCGGTGAAGGACAGCACAGGACAACTCAGAAAGGACACAGCACAAAGGCACCGAACGTTCAAAAAAGTGCAAGCGCGGGGAATTCATAAACCAGAGCAAAGATCGTCCACGGTCTTGCACCCTAGGCTCAGGGGCGTGATGAGCAATCGGCGGAATCGATCACAAACGTCCACGCACGTACCCCGGCACTTGGCAGGGAGGTGGGCGCCGGGCAGTCGGGGGCACCTGGGGGCTCCCGGGGGGAGCCTGGCACCCCGCTCTGGCACCCCTGCGGTGGAACCCAGGGAGCGCGTGGTGCTGGTGGCGGCGCCGCTGGGAGCCGTGCTGCTTCCCGGACGACCAGCGTGGGTCAGGGGCAGCCACCGCCGCAGGCTGCGCGGGGCGCCAGGCAGCGGGAGCACGCCCGGTCAGGCGCCCCGGGGAAGCCGCGCGCTCGCGTCCACCTAACACCGCCTGAGCGGTCGCGCGAGACTTGCCCGGCAAAGAAGGTTCTGGAACCGAGAACAGTTGCCGCGGACACGCCATGCGGTCCCGGGACCCTAACTTCCTCCTCCGCGGAGAAGCCCACTGGGGGCGGGTGCTCAGACTGATAATTCCGTCGCGACTTCGCCCCACAGCGCCCTAGGGCGACATCAGCGACTCCCCCGCTGGAACTAGGCGTGAGCGTGGGGGCCCCGCCACATCCCGACGCCCAGCTCGAGGAGGCCGCCCCCCCTCGCGCGGAGGGAGCCCGGGGGGCCGCAGGGCGCGCTGCGGCCGCCTCGTGGGCGCGGAGGGAGCGGCGCATGCGCAGAGCCATCGTGGGGACGCCGCCGAGCCTCCGCGCGCAGTTGCTGAGCAGACGCCGAGCGGGCTGCCGCGATGGCTGACGCTGAGGCGAACGTGGCCCTAGCCGGGGCCGCCAAACCCGACGCGAGGACCGTGCAGGTGCTGCGGGACCTGGCCAATCGCCTGCGCATCCGCGCCATCCGGGCCACGTGTGCGTCCAGCTTCGGGTGAGCGCTCCCTAAGCCGCGAGGGGCCGCGGCCTTGCCGGGGGCTGAGGGGTGCGGGACGCGAAGTCCAGGGCGCGGCGTGGGAAAGAAACGGCGCCTGAGCGAAGCAAGGCGGGGCGGGCGGAGCGAGGAGGCCGCGGCGTTCGGGGTGCCCCTTCCCGCGGCAGCCGCGTGGCCCCGTGGGCTCTCCGTCGGAAGGGTCAGCTCAGGGGCGCTTCTGCGGGGCCCGCGACCGCAGCCCCGGGGGCCTTGCTTGGGACGCTGCTGGCCTGTTCAGGGGCGGCGTTATTCGCGTGTCTGGTGTGTCCCGGACGGTCGCCTGGTGCTTTGTTTCTAGAAGCTTCTCCGGGGTGCCGACTTGCTGGCGGGCAGCCGCGCGCGGCAGAGTGTGCGCTGTGCGCACGCCTCCGGGCTGGGACGGGCTCCGAGTCTGATGCCCGAGTCTCGCTGCCCTCTGGGCTTGCTCTCCCGGAGCTGGTCGCCGTTGAGGAGACCCGAGCTCGGCCCGCGTCGCCTGCCGTCCTGGTCTCGCGGCTCTGACCTTCGCTGTGCTGGCTTCGGGCCTTCTGTGACTGCCGTTTGGTGGTTAGGCCCCTGGCGCGGCTTTGTCTGCATCCCAGAACTTTGGGTGTGTTGGGTTTTTATTTCTAAGTGTTCTCCAGTTTAATTTCTCCTGGATTTCGTCTTTGACCCGTTGTTTTTTTTCCTTAAAGATTGGTTTATTTATGCATACAAGCTGGGGTGCAGGCCAGAGGCGCGGGGGGTGTGTGAGAGGGTTCCCCAGAGACAGAGCGGGGAGCAGAACAGGCGGGTCAGAAACACACTGCCGAGGGGAGCAGCGGGAGGCGGGAGAGGGCTGCCGCGCCCTGTGGGATCTCCCCGGCCGGGCATGGAACCCGCGTCGCCGCTGCCGACAGCTCCACGGCGCAGCGCCCAACCGCTGCGCCACCGGGGAGGCCCCCCCATTCACTTCTTAAAAGAAACTCGGTTTAGGTAGAATGAGATCTTTGGGCCTTTTTTTCCACTTGTTTTTCCGGATTGAAATGTAATTGGCATACAATGCTGTGTTTAAGTTTCAGGCAGTGTGATTTGCCTTAGTATTTCGTAGCATTATTACCACAGTAAGTTTAGTTCTGCATCCTATACATGAGAAAAAGAAAAAGGTTATTTCCCCTGCAATGAAAACTGTTAGTATCTAATACTTGGCTTTCGAATGTATCAGAAAGCGCTGTTAATTATGCCTAGTACTGCGCACCGCGTGCCTAGTACTTATAACTGGATGTTTCTGCCTTTTACCCACCTTCTAGTTCCTTTCCCCCAACCGAACCTCTGATAACCACAAATCTCATTCTCTTTTTCCGTGACTTTAATTTTTTTTTCATTGTGACTGTAAGAGGTAGATAGTATTTGTTTTTCTCTGTATGATTTGTTTCACTTAGCATGTTGTTGCGATGTCAGGATTTTCTCCATTTTATGATTGAACAATCCATTGTACATATGTATCATCACTTTGCATTCATCCACTTGTGGAAAACATCTCTTCCATGTTCAGATGTAGTCCAAACACAGAATTACTGATCACGTGGTAGTTTATTATTTTTTAAATTTTTCAATTTTTTTTAACCTTGTACAATTTTGCCTAGTGTCTGCACCAGTTTGCACTCCCACCAACAGTACACAGGGTTCCCTTTTGTCCATTTTCTCTCTAGTGTTTAGCTCATCTTTTTCATAACTATTCCAACAGGTGTGAAGTGATGCTGTGGCTTTGATTTGCAATTCCCTAAAGATTAGTGATTTTGTGTACCTGTTGGTTATTCATATATCCTCTTTGTAAAAAAGTCTATTCAGGCTTCCTACCTCCACCCCTTTTTTGATTGGCTTGTTGGGAGGTGGCCATTGAGTTGTATGAGTTCTTTGTATTTTCTAGATACTAATCCCTTATTAGGTACATAGCTTACAGTTTTTTCCCATTCTGTATGAAAATGTTTTTCCACTCTTGTTTTCTTGTGCTGTGCAGAAGCATTTCGGTTTGCTGTAGTCCCACTTATTTTTTATTGTGTTGCTTGTACGTTTTGTGCCATACCCAAGAAACTGTTGCCAAGACCCAAGTCAAAAGCGTTCCCCCAGGTTTTCTTCTAGTTTAATGGTCTTCAGTCTCACGTTTAAGTCTATACTCCCATCTTTAGTTATTTTTTGTGAGTAGTGTAAGATAGGGAACTCTGTTCTGTTTGTTTTTAACATGGGTATATCCGATTTCTTTGGCCTCATTTATTGGCTAGACTTTCCTCTGAGTATAGTTTTATTTCCTTGAAGGAAAATTTACATTTAATCACGCCAGTGGATGTATTTAGTCATGGTAGTTAAAATGGTACCCTGATTTGGTTGCAATGTGGACACTGAACTAACATTTTTTTTTATATGTACAAACTGGGGTACAGGCCAGAGGCGTGGGGCGACGAGAGGGTTCACCAGAGACAGAGCGGGGAGCAGAACAGGCAGATCAGAAATCCACTGCTGAGGGGAGCAGCGGGCTGCTGCGCCATGTGGGATTCTCCCCCGCCGGGCGTCAAAGGGTGTCAAACTCACGTTGCCGACAGCTCCACAGCGCAGCGCTTAACCCCTGCGCCACCAGGGAGGCCCTGAACTAAGATTGTAAGAAAAACCTTGAGGCCATCAGCTACATTCATTGTTCAATGTCTGTAGACTCATTTTTTGGCTACACTTTTAACATGGTGATGTGTTAGGTAATACCAAGATCTGTCAGCAACTTCCTGTTTGCAGTCTTGTGTATATATGAAGCCTCAAATAGTTAACAACCCCTGCATTTCTTAAGATCACGTGTAACATATCCTTTAATAAGTGTGTTAGTTTTTCCGCCTTCAAGGGCTGTGTATATTGATAGCTTTTTGAACTAGAGTTTTCATATTCTTTGGATAAATACCCTGAAGTGGAGTATAGCGATATCGTATGGTCTCTGTTCTTAACTTTTGAAGAAACCTGTGTTCATTAGTATTTTCATACTAACACCCAGAAATAGAATTGCTGGGTCATATGGTGGTTCTAGTTTTGAGGAGCCTCCATAGATCTCACCATACAGTGCACAAGGTTTACTTTCTCTGTATCCTTGCCGACACTTGTTTTTTGTGATTTTTGTTATAGCCATTCTGTCAAGTGTGAGATGAGATTTCTTTGTTTTGGTTTGCATTGTGAAGAACTTTTTTTACAAATATCTGTTGGCTGTCTGTAATGCCTTCTGTGAAAATCTCTGTTTAGACTTCTCGAGATTGTACAGGATTGTTTGTTTTTAGTTGTGTGAGTTGATTTTGGCTATTGACCCCTGTCAGATATGTAATTTGCAAATTTCTTCATTCTGTAGGTTGCTTTTTCTTTTGCTAGCCTTTTGCTGGCCTTTTAATCTGATGCCTTTGAGTTTGATGGTAGTCCCTTTGTTTATGTTGGCTTGGGTAAGATATAAAATAGTGCTCTGGTTTCATGGTTTTGCATGTACTTGTTCAGTTTTCCTAGCAGCATTTATCGAACAAATTTTCATTTCTCTGTTGTGTTCTCTTGACTTTTCATAAATTGGTTTTCTGTGTGTAGGAGTTTATTTTTGGGCTCTCAGTTCTATTCTGTCAATCACTGTGTCTGTTTTTATCCTAATACCATACTATTTCTGATTATTGTAGCTTTTTAGTATAGTTTGAAGTCAGGGAGCGTGATACCTTTGTTTTTGTTTTCTTTTTCTTTCCCCCAGAATTTCTTTGACTATTCAAGTTTTTGTGGTTACATGTGCATTTTAGGACTTTTTTTTTCTTTTTCTCTGAAGTATGCCACTGGGATTTTGATAGTGATTGCACTGAGTCTGTATGTTCCTTTAGTTAAAATGGCCATTTTTACATGTTAACTATTCCAGTCAGTTAACACGAGATATTTTTCCATTTCTTCGTGTCTTCAATTATTCCTACAAAAATGGGTCTTTTGGGGAATCAAAATTCATCATCTTCAGTCAGTTTATGGCCAAGTCATGTTTATTCTACTGTCCTCTGGTAGGTTATCTGTAGTTGTTCCAGTGCAAGACCAGTCCTATCCAGTGAACTGTCTCCACTGTCATCCACCTATGCTCTTGGGACATAAAATCTTAGAAATTCTGATTCCAAAAATTTCTGGAATTAAGGTGACCATTCATACTGTTCCAACTTCTGTTGCGTGGTAACCCTCTTGTCAAATGTTAGTTGACCTTACGTGCATTGGCTTACTTTTGTTTTCGGGCATTTCTGATAAATGACAGGCAGGTGGGTTCAAACAAATGAAGAGATGCTTACGGACTCATCAGGTGAGTTTGCTCCCAGTGTACAGGTGCTCTATGACAAAGGTCTTAGAGGTCTTGTTTTTTCTCCCCACCAGGGGAAAAGGTGGTGAGGTTTTCAAAGTTTCCTAGAAACAGTGAGCTTGAGAGACGGCGGCCTTGCCTCCCTCTCCCTTAGGTGGATTCTTCAGTCTGAGGCGACCACCTGCTGAAAGGTGGTCTCCTGCACCATGTTGCCGGCGAGTTCGCTTGCCTGTGAGAAATGACCTGGACCTTGTCTGCCTTTCAGCCATCCCACATCATGCAGCAGCGCTGCTGAGATCATGTCGGTGCTGTTCTTTCATGTCATGAAATACAAACAGGGGGACCCAGAGAACCCCAACAACGACCGATTCATCCTCTCCAAGGTAAGGCAGCAAGGGCTGCTCGGTGCTTGCTTCTTTTTTTTTTTTTTTTTAAAGATTTATTTTTTATTTATACATACAAGCTGGGGTACAGGCCGAGGGGTGGCGAGAGGGTTCACCAGAGATGGAGCGGGTAGCAGAACAGGCAGATCAGAAATACACTGCTGAGGGGAGCAGCGGGCGAGGCAGGAGAGGTCTGCCGCACCATGTGGGATTCTCCCTGGCCGGGCGTCGAACTCGCGTCGCCGCTGCTGACAGCTCCACAGCACAGCGCTTAACCGCTGCGCCACCGGGGAGGCCTCGGTGCTTGCTTCTTAAACCGACTGAAGCGCCACTGTCGTGTACTGCGGTCATCTGCCCGAGGGGGACCGCGGTTTTCTTCACCACCGGCTGCCTGGGCTCTCTCCGAGGCGCCGCAACGTGCGTGTTCATCAGGTTTGGGCAGCAGCACAAATTGGAAAAGAACACACGGGTGTGGGCCTTCTGGGCCTTGTAGGGGGATGGAACCAGTGGGGGCGCTGCAGCTGGGAGAGCTGACAGCTCTGAGATCGGCGCTCCCGGGGTGTGGGTGTCCGCTGCAGAAGGCCTCCTGCCAAGGCCTGGAGGTGTGACTGTGGGGTCCTTGGATGCCCTTAGAGGGGTCAGTCGTGGTGCTGGAGGCCTCCAGGGTGGGGTCCTGTGATCCCCGCCCCCGCCTTTGTTTTTGTTTTATCTGCTCTTTCATTTTCTACAGCCCAGCAGGCCTGGGAAGTAACCAAAAGCCTTTTTGTGAACGCGTTCTTGACGCGCGCTTTGTGCTGGAATAGCGACGAGAAGTAGCATGAGGAAGAGAACTTTTGGGGGTGCCTATCACACCTTGTATGCATCTTTTTTTTCTTGGACACACCTTTATTCTACCCCATCCTTGGTCCCCCTCAACCGTGAGTGCCTCCCCTGTGGCATAAAGGCTCTTGAGGAATAGAAGAGAACCCACATTGTGGGGCATTTATGCCATCCCAGGCACTGCCCTTGTTCCTGGCCAGTCTTCTCAATGAGATAGCCTCCTGTCACCTGCGGAGGATTCTCCGTCTTACCTGAAAAGTGAGGCCTTGAGAAGGTGGGCTCATCCCCCTCTTAAAAGCTGTGGGGGAGGCAGAGTTGGTCAGAGTGCAGAACCCAGGCTAGACCCAAGCACATGTAAAGCAACCAGGAGCCAGAGCTTGTTACGGGAGTCCAGTGGGGGAACAGGGGGGGCTGGAGGGCAGAAATTTAAGTGAGATTGTTCTGCTGGGCTAGAAGCCAGGGTTCCCTGAGTGGGGGGAGGGAGAGTGGGGGTGAGCAGAATGTGCAAGAGCTTGGGCTTTACTTGGCACTGGACGAGCTGGGGCGGCTGACGGCGAGCCGGCCTGCAGCTCTTCAGGGCTTAAGGGGCTCCCCTGGGGACTGTGTCGCGCATGGCTGGGGGGGGCAGGGAGGCACTGTAACGAGGGAGGTGGGAGAGTGGCGGGCTGAGATGGTGGCAGCCAAAGTAGTAAATAAATTGAGTGTCTTTGGAAGCTTTAAGGTGGGGCCTCAGCGCAGCAGCCCTCACAAAGTCAGATTCTTGCCATGCAGCTGTGCTGACCTGTGTGTCAGCAGCTGGGGGGGGGGGGCTTTGATTCTTTTCTGGCATCGGCATGTCTCAACTCTCACTTGGCCTGATTTTTACACACCAGGGAAATCATAGTCTTCCTCTGTGTTTCCATCTAAGAGCCCATACTCGCTCACAAAGCCAAACTCTTGGTTTGTGCGTGGCTAGATGAAAGGGCAGGGTTCGTGCATACGTTCTCTGCTTTGCTTTTCGGCTTGGTTTAGACTGCCACTTTTAGGCCTCACTTAGGTTCCTAAATCCCCAGTCCCCCTGGCCGCTTGCCCGTCCGCTGCTGCGGCATGGGGATTTCCTGGGGCTTCCTGTCTGTAATGCTGATCTGAGACTTGGGGTGCATGTAGGTGTGGTGAGGAGGAACCCACCAAGTAGGGTGGGACGAGCCTTCCCGGTGTCCTGTGGTGCGCCAGGTTCATCGCTTCCTTCTCTTCCAGAGACTGTCGTTTGTTGACGTGGCCACTGGATGGTTTGGCCAGGGACTGGGGGCCGCGTGTGGTATGGCCTATACCGGCAAGTACTTTGACAAGGCAAGGTAAGCTGCGTACCCAGAAGCCACCTCACCATCCCAGCAGGTGACACTGATTGCTTGGCAACACGTCTTACCAAGCATCTGAGCAGTAAAGAAATCAAAAAACATTCTCGCTTGTGCCCTGCGGGGGCGGGGCAGAGGCGAAGTGGCCATGGTGGGGTGCACACTGGAGTCCCACGACTTCCCCCGGGGTGCCTCAGTCTGGAGCCCCTCAGTTCCAGCCCGGGTGCACAACCGCCCGCCCGCCGCTGACATGCTCAGGCCCCGCCACGTCCTGTGAGCGTGTTGACATTTTCCATCTGTTAGTTCCTCTTTCAGTTTGTGTCCTGCAGCTAATAACGTTTTCTCAAACTTGAGTTACAACATTTCTGCAAGGTCTGGACTGTGTTTTATTGGTATAAACATTTCATAATTTTGCTGCGGAGGAGTTTACTGTTTACAATTGAACATATGCTCCTGAGGTAGAATGTTTTGATGGTTGGGATTATTGTAAATAAATTTGCAAGATTGGAATTTGAAGGTGGCAGCGCTTACAGCGGAGCCTCCCGGGAGAGAGTGGACGCTGGCTGTTTAAAAGGAGCTACTGTTTCCCAGTCTCCTCTTCCCCTCCCGTTGGTGGAGCCCAGAGAAGTGGCAAAGAACCTAGAAATCCTTTCACAGCTAGAATGAGGAAGCTCGTGAAAGAGGCGGCCCAGCTTTTACAGTGGCGCTTCCCCAGCTGTGGCGTTGGGGCAGGGTTGACAAGGGAGCCAGTCAGGACACCGATGAGTCGAGCAGCTGCTTCAGTCTGGCTAAACTGCGTTTGTCCAGGGTCCTAACCAGCCTTGCCTTGCTTCAGCTACCGGGTGTTCTGTCTCATGGGAGACGGCGAGTCCTCCGAAGGTGCCGTCTGGGAGGCCCTGGCTTTCGCGTCCCACTACAGTCTGGACAATCTCGTGGCCATCTTCGATGTGAACCGCCTGGGCCACAGTGGCGCCTTGCCCCTCGAGAACTGCATCGAGGTCTACCAGAAGCGCTGCGAGGCCTTTGGGTAACCGCCCTCTGTTATGTCACCTTCCCTATGCTCCCTTTGCCCTTCATCTTGTAACCTGGCGCCACCTCCCGTTGCAGGTGGAATACTTACGTGGTGGATGGCCGTGACGTGGAGGCGCTGTGCCAGGTGTTCTGGCAGGCGACACAAGTGAAGAGCAAGCCCACCGCTGTGGTGGCCAAGACCTTCAAGGGCCGGGGCATTCCAAGTAAGCCAGCCCTTCTTTCTGCAGGGCGGGTGAGGCGGAGGAGGCTCGGCCCCGTTGGGCAGGCAGCTGACGGTGACGCCTGTGGCACAGGCTGGGATCTCTCGGGCTCCTTGGCTCTCGCTGGACAGTGTGTCTGCTTGGGGCTGGAGGCCCCCAGGCCCCCAGCAAGTGAGCAGGACTTTTCTACCTGCAGAGGCAGTGGCTAGGAGGATGGCCCATCAGAGGCCTGGTAGGGAACGCTCTCAAAGGAGAGAGGCCAGTGCATGAGCTGGTGCCCGGCTTGCGTATCTGGGCACCTGGGAAGATGGCTGTGTAGACCAGGGAAAGGGGAGGCTTGAAAGTTTCGCATCTTGTGGGCTTTAGACTGACACCAGAAGTGGTTCGCCTCGGGTATAAATAGCTGCAAAGGATGTGTGTGGCTCTTGCTTTTACCCCCCTGGAATTAAAGTTTTCTCTGATTCCTCGCCAAAACAGTCTTGCTGTGGTACTCCCATTTTTGAGTACCTGGGGTCAGACTCGCTGTTGCGCCATGAGGTCACCCCCAGTTGAGTAAATGACGCGTTTACTCCTGGCAGCAGCGTCAGCATTGTTCTTGCCCCCACCTTCCCCTTTAGGGCTGTGGCATGCATGCCCAGTCCGCCATCAGTTCTAATTGACTCTGCCCCTGAGGTATACCTCACCCCTCTTCAATCCGTCTGTCCCGCCCTACGCCCCACCAACGGCCCGTCATCTCTCCCTAACTGCAGCACTTGCCTCCGAACCAGTCTCCATATGACTGCCGGGGAGGCTTTCTACAGCACAGGCCTGATGGGTCACCTCTCCCACTCCAGACTCATTAGTTTCCCATCTTGCTTTTGGATAAAAGTCCAACATCTTAGGCCCACGGGATCCTCCGTGGTCCACCCTGTTTGTCTCCTCAGCCCCTCTTCCCCCAGGCTCGCCTCCATTCATCAGCGCTGGGCCAGGGGCCACTCCAGAGCCACTGGGCCTCAGCACCAGGTGAACTGACAGGTGCTCGTTGAATCTGCGTGGACTGCATCATCTGTTCCTTTGGTTGCAGGTGTTGAGGATGCAGAAAATTGGCATGGAAAGCCAATGCCGAAAGAGAGAGCAGATGCAATTATAAAATTAATTGAGAGCCAGATACAGACCAATAAGAGTCTCGAGCCAAAGTCTCCTATTGAAGACTCCCCTCAAGTCAACATCACAAATATAGAAATGACCTCTCCACCTGCGTACGAAATCGGAGACAAGGTAGGCAGGACCGTGGGGTGAGTGAGCACAGCATCTGTTGTCCTGTGTACACAGGACTCGTCTGTTCTGTTCTCCACAGGTGAGCCAGTTGTAGAGGGGCATGGCATTTAAAGGTTATTTATGAGCAAGAGAGAGAGATTTCTTTTTCAGTACCCAATAACCTTTGATTTCACACTGCATTTAGGTCTGAATTTTCTTACTAGTCAAACGCTATGTGACATATTTGTTGCTTCCTAAGTTTACTTTGTGTCCTATGGTCTACTTCCTGTGCAGGAAAGCACCATGGTTCTGTTTTTGCTCAAAAGATGGGGCCTAGTTGGGTCGATCTTTTCAGCTTACTCCCTGGATTACACAAGGAAACAGGCCAATTCATCATAGACCACTTTTTTCCAAACAGAAACATAAAAGCTTTTTTGATTATTTTTATATTCTGTCTCTGGTATGTTGTAGCCAACCCCAGAATAGGTGAGGTCTTCAGTATCTAAGGAAACAGGCAGTGGGAGGAACGAGATATTTTCTACCCTTTATTTTGTTTTTGGGGGGACATTTTGAGTGTTGCTTACATATTCTTAGCCTAGTAAATTGATTGCTTGAGAAAATGAAAACCTGAAAAGCAGAAGAAAGGAACTCATGGAAAAAGCACGTGCAACAGAAGGGTGCTGTGGCAGCATGTCCACAAAGGGCTCTCATGCTTCAGACAGGCAGCATGGCTCCGAGGGTTGTGTCCTTTGGAAACGCCTGTGCCAGTGTGTAGACACTGTTGGTAGCAGCAATATTGGAAATGACAAAATTGGAAATGACTCAACAAAAGATAGGTAACGAGCCTTGCCCTAGTTACTGATAAAGTTTCTTAAAGTTGCAAAGCAGCATAGAATATAATTCTAGTTTTGTGTAGACTACTAGGAGAACTTTGGATTTTTAAAAAGTATATTTTGCAAAGAGAAAAATGAATCAAAGCACGCCAGTTTGTTAAAAATGGATGAATTTTTTAAAAAGTCACACTAACAAATAAAAAGGTTGACTGACTTATAGAGTCCTAAGGTAGATAAGTCATTAGCTAATCTGCTTAAAGATGAAAACCACAAAGGTAGGAAATTAGTCATTAGACGTGATAAACACATATGAAGAACATTCAGAGAATGGGAAATTGTATACAACTATGCTAATTGTCATGAAAATCTGTAAAAGAAAATGAACCATTTTTTAGAAATACGTAAAATACCATAATTGGCTTGAAGAATACACAACTGTAAAGTAGATCAGCACCATAGAAAGTATGGCGAAACCTGTCCAAGGGTCATACCCCCGAGGTGCTAGTCTCACCACGTTAAAAGTGATTTATTTTGGGAGGGCGCCTCCCTGGGGGCGCAGGGGTCAGTCTCAGCACTATGAAGCTGTCCTCAGCCACTGCAGCACGGATTCGATCCCCAGCCAGGGAGCTTCCCACAGGGCGCAGCAGACCTCTCCTGTCTCCCCGCTGCCCCCTCAGCAGTGGATTTCAATCAGTCCACCTGTTCTGCTCCCCACTCTGTTTCTGGAGAATCTTCTCACCCCTCCCTGGCCTGCACCCCAGTTCTTTTTTTTTTTTTTTTAATACGTACAAGCTGGGGTATAGGCCAGAGGCATGAGGCGGCGAGAGGGTTCACCAGAGACAGAGCGGGTAGCAGAACAGGCAGATCAGAAATACACTGCTGAGGGGAGCAGCGGGCGAGGCAGGAGAGGTCTGCCGCACCATGTGGGATTCTCCCCGGCCGGGCGTCGAACTCGCGTCGCCGCTGCCAACAGCTCCACAGCGCAGCGCTTAACCGCTGTGCCACCGGGGAGGCCCTGCACCCCAGTTCTTGCATGCATGCATAAATAAAAATAAATCATAAAAAAAGACAGAAGTATCATTCCGGTTCATCCATAAAGCCAGATGTGACAAAGCTAGCCCAGAGGAAAAGTAGAGTAACCTCATTTGCACATATCAGTATAAAAGTTGTCACTTGCCAGGCTTCATTGGCACGTTAAAGAAATCCATGAATCAGTGAAGGTCAAGTTGTAATGCAGACAATTGATGCTGAGAGCAGTCCGTCTTGATGACCATAAGGTAAATTGTTTGTTGGCATCATTAATTAGATTCTAGTTCTGCGCGGTCTCGCCTTCCATCTGATGCATCCTAAGATGCTGCTGTTTGTCTCTTCTAGATAGCGACTCGCAGGGCATGTGGATTGGCTCTGGCTAAGCTGGGTCACGCAAATGATAGAGTTATCGTGCTGGATGGCGACACCAAGAACTCCACCTTCTCTGAGCTGTTTAAGAAGGAGCACCCTGAGCGCTTCATTGAGTGTTTCGTTGCTGAGCAAAACATGGTGCGTGCGCTGCGGGCATCCCCTCGACTCCCCTCACTGGCCGACAGCGACCCGCCAGATGTTAGGAGGCCTGCTCTGCCTTCATTTTTCTTTTCCATTCATAAAGGCAAAGTAACTGAAGATATGTCTCTGAGGAAACAGGTAGAAAGTAGCGCAGAGTTGGGTGGGTGGCGTCCAGAATTGCTGGGGGGACATGGTAGACTGCCTGGCACCTCTCCGGGTAGACAGCGACAGGCTGAGGAACCACGGCCATCTGACTGCCCCCGCCTTAGTTTGTTCAGTCAGCAGCCGCACACCCTTGGCCCACTGACGTCCAGCAGTCAGAAGACGGCTAGTAAAGTGGTGACCAGCAGGTGGCACAGGACCCTGGTGAAACGGGGCTGTGATGAGAGTGGGACTAGGGCCAGTCGGGAAAGCTGCTTGCAAGAGGTGACGTGGATGTTAGATGTATGGGACAGAAACCTTCCAGCGGGGTGCAGAGAGCTGGGGGAGGGTGTGGCCGGCTCTAGTGGCAGGCCCACATTTGAGTCATTCAGGGAGCAGAGAAGTAGCTGGAAGCGCTGAGAGCGCGGAAGGACAGTGGCTCAGGAGGAGGGCCTGAGCCAGATCACTGCACTTGAGCCTCTCCGGGTTCCTTGGCTTCTCCAGCAGGTGGCCGGGAAGCGGCAGGACCCTCCGTTGGGGAGAAGAGGCTGCTGGGGGGATGTGTGAAGGGTGACCGTGGGGTACGGTAACTGGGGAGTTGGAGAGAAGCTAACTCCTTTGGAATCTTCTTGGGGAGGGCAACCAGCCTGATGCCATGGGCTAGGTGTCGAGGCAGAAACCAAGGCTGGCACACGGGCATGGGCCAGAGCGCCTGGGTGCAGAGGGGTATCCTTCCTGAGGTGGATGCGCCTGGGGGAGCAGTTCGTTTGCAGGACACAGCACTCTAGGGTTTTGGGGTGGTCAGGGTACCCATCACACATGGGGGTGTCAGGTACATGAAAGATTGGTAGTAGACCATTTGTCCTCTAGCACATTTGCTCTCCACGAAATGTGTTTCTCTAAACTACTTGTACTTGTTTCTAGTTTTAACGTCTAAATTTTCATCACAAATTTTAGTAGTCACAAAGGATATAGTTTGTTTTGTGTTGGGGTTTTTGACACTTTCAATCTTCACTTTTACTTTAAATCTTGTTTCCATTTCCCCAACGTTTTTATGCATGAAAGCCGCTTATTAATCATTGTTTGCAACAAATGCATGCATGTTCGTTAGCGATGTCTCCATTTCTTCCGGTTCATACACCTTTCAGTGTCTTGTGAGTTGAGCCGTGGTGGGTCGGTGCAGCTTGACTGAGGAGACGCAGAACGGGGCCTGCTCCTGGTGGTGTGCGCGCTGAGTAGGTGGGGTGCAGGCGGGTTGCCGCGATGCGCCCCATTCTTCTAATCCTTTCCTAGTTGGGAGCGAAAAACCATTCCGTGCTCGTCAGAGTTGGTTGCGAAGAATGACTTGCGGAGACTAGCCCCATGGGGTTCCCCTACAGTTTTGTTGAAAGGAGAGGTCGGGACACGCCTGGCTTCCAGAAGGGCTTGTCTGCTCAGTAGAGTTCTTCACTTCCTTTTCCGGGCCACTTTTTGTCGGCCTCTAGGTGGGTGTGCGCCCCTTTCAGCAGCTAGGTTGCTGGAAGGTGACTCTTGGGGGGGCGGCAGATCCACCAGCCCCTTCCCTGGCGCACACATGTAGAGTGAAGAACCCTTTTTGGGTTTTTTACTTCTATTTTCTTACATTGTTGCTCGTTTTTGTAGGATGTTACATGTCTCCTGTCAGGTGTAGTCCCTGTAAGTCTCCCACTACCCCATTGCCCGTGACCCATCACCCCAGTCCCTTGTGCTCCTCTGTGGTCAGCTGGCAGGTTTTGTCCTTGTGCTGACCCTTTGTGTGGTTTCCCTGTGTTCTTCTGTAAGTGAGACCATTGAATGTTCTCTTTTCCCTTCTGGCTTTTTTCACTGAGTATCATTCCCTCCAGCGCCATCCACGTTGCTGCAAATGGCTCGAGTTTCTCCTTTTTCATGGCTGAGTAGTAGTCCATTGTGTGTGTGGATCCAGTCATCTCTTTGGGGGCACGTAGGTTGTTTTCCCATCTTGGCTACTATAAATAGTGCAGCGATAAACATGGGAGTGCAGGTTTCCTTTTGGATCCGTGTTTTTAAGTCCTTCGGGCAGATTCCAGGAGTGGACTCGCCGTTTCTAGCGTTCTGAGGGTCTTCCCCACGGCTCTCCGTACTGGCCAGGCCAGTTTGCCTTCCCCCCAGCAGTGTGGGTGGCCCCTTTTCCTCCAAGCCCTCGCCAGCATTTGATGTGGCCAGTTTTTTCGGTATGTGCTGCGCTCCCCATGTGCTGTGGTAGCGCTGTGGCTTGGATTTGCATTTCCCTGGTGGGAAGAGATGGTGATCATGTTTCATGTGCCTCTGGCCATTTGTGTTTCCTCTTTGGAAAAGTGTCTTTTTAGCTCTTCTGCCCACTTTTCAGCTGGGTTGTTTTTGTTGAGTCATGAAGCTCTTTGTAGCTCTTTGACATCAGCCCCTTGCGGGTTGTGGAGCGTAAATACTTTCTCCCAGTGTGTGTGTGGGGGGGTCTCCATTTTGGTTTTTCTTGCTGTACAGAAGCCATTAGTTTGATGCAGTCCCTGGTGTTTATTGTTTCCTTCATTTTCTTTGCTGCTGGAGGTGAGTCCTCCAAGATGTTCCTGAGGTTATGTCATGGGGTGTTTTGCCTGTTTTCTTCTGAAGAGGAGTCAAGAACCTTAACATTGAAACCAGTCGTGGCCACGTGCCCCTTGGAAGGTCTTTGTGGTCCGCCCCCCCTAGCCGTCTCGAGTTCGAGGCCTACTAGGATGCAGGAGCCTGGTGTGGGGGCAGTGGGAAGAGCCCCGTAAAGCAGCAGTTCCTGAGCACAGCGCAGATCGGAGGAGCAGTGTGAGGGCTGGTGAGGTGGACGCGCGCCCGTTGCACCCAAGGACTCGCTCCAGCAGCCATCAGGGAGAGGCGCGATCCGGCCTGCCCAGCCAGGGGCCGGGAGTAGTAGCTTCTCACGACGCTGAGGGCCCAAAGGGCCAAACGCTACTATACAGTCGGCCAAGCTGCAGACTGAGGTCGGGCAGCCTCCCGTGCCGGCAGCTTCCAAGTCCCTTGTGGCACGGGCAGCCTGGGGGAGGCAGGAGTGAGGTCTTCTGTGACGGAGATGAGGCGGAGGGCAGTCTCTGGGGCGGCAGTCAAGGCGGAGGTGGGAGAGGGAAGGTAGAAGACATGAGTGCGCGTGTGACTGGTGAGGGGACGTCCGAGAGAGGGCGAACCTGGTTGACCGCGGGAGGGCAGGGTGTCGTCACAGGGGCAGAGATGCCCTGGTGAAGTGGGAGGAGCCAGGGTTCCACAGAGTTCGGGGCCACCTTGTCTCCTTGGCAGCACAGGGAGGGCTGGTCAGGCAGCTGGTAGAGCCCCCCGATTTTCACTTCTCATTGCCCAGGAGGCATGAGGGCACTGGGTGAGCAGGCAGGGGAGAATGGATGGGTGCAGGAGGCTTGAAAAGAGCAGAATGGGGGGCCTCCCCAGTGGCGCAGCGGATGTGCTGCACTGTGGAGCTGTCGGCAGCGGCAGCGCGAGTTTGAGGCCCGGCCGGGGAGATTCCCACATAGTGCGGCCGACCTCCTGCCTCATCCACTGCTCCCCTCAGCAGTGGATTTCTGTCCCTCTGCCTGTTCTGCTCCCCACTCTGTCTCTGGTGGACCCTCTCGCCGCCCCTCGCCTCTGGCCTATACCCCAGCTCGTATGCATAAATAAATCTTAAAAAGAAAGAGAAGAGCAGAATGGGAAGTAGCCCCTTGAGGAGGGCAAGATGGGGTAGCATGCCCCAGCCTTCCTCCTTGTGGTTGAAGGCGCCCAGTTGATGCAGTGACCCGTTTTCTGGCAGTGTTTGGGGGCCCCGGCTTTGCTGGTGTGGGGAACAAGGCGGGCGGCGTGTGGAGTAGGGGTTGCCCTGCGCCAGGCCAGGGGGGTTCTGACTCACCGCCTTTGTGCTGCAGGTGAACGTGGCACTGGGCTGCGCCGCGCGCGATCGCACCGTGGCTTTCGCTTGCTCCTTTGCTGCCTTTCTGACCCGAGCATTCGATCCAATCCGGACGGGAGCCATCTTGGAAAGCAACATCAACCTTGTCGGCTCACACTGCGGGGCATCCGTCGGTACGAGCTCTCGGTACCCTCACCGTCAGGACCCTCGTCCTCTGCAGACAAAACTTAGCATGTGGCCAGTCAACTGCCAACTAAATGTGCGCTTATTTGTGACTCTTAAAAAGCCGCATTATGTTTTGGAAGTTCCAGGTGCTCCGGGTAACTTTGGAGCACATCTCTTGGTATTACTGTCATTCCCCGTTCTCTAAGTGACTGAGGAATAATTGAAAGTCCTGAGTGCCTCTTAGCGTGGCGAGCCACATCCTGGGTATGACCAAGGCCACCCAGAGCTACAGAATTCCTTTCTGCTCTTAGTGTGGCCTCCTGGGTCTCGGGGAAGACAGGCAGCTCAAGCACTGGGGAGTGGGCGGTGCAGCACACCAGGGTTTGGCCTGGGCCCGGCAGGTGGAAAGGGAGGCCTTGAAGAGCTAAGCGCAGGGGAGCGTGCTGAGGAGAAGGCCACTCTGGAGCCCTGACTTGGGCAAGAAGGACCAGAAGGAAGCCCCAGGAGGAGCCTGGCTGGGCAGGCCCTGAGCGTTAGCAGGGGGGCAGGAAACAGGGCCAGTCTGAGAGTCCAGGGTGAGAAGGCGACGTTGCTAGAACGGCGGAGTCTGAAACGGCACAAGCAGCAGCAGCAGTCCCTGCTCCTCACCTCAGACGCACGAGGAGCTGTCCCCCCAATGGGCGCAGTGAGGATTCGGGCAGGTGAGGCAGCTGGTGTGCCTCTCAGGAGGCAGGGTGTCTACTGCTAGAATGCAGGGGTGCAGGCCTGGAGCGCATGCCCAGGAGTCATCTCTAGGACCCCTCACGGAACTAAGCGGAGAAGTTTCTTTGCGGGCCAAATGCAGAGGAGAGAGCAGAGCAAGGCTGGGGAAGCCCTTGTGGGGCCCAGGGTCTCCGCGCAGGATTGGGCAACGTGTAAAGGAAGGGAAGCCAGACGAGCAGAGCCTGAGAGGGGCTCTCGAGATGAGGACGGGGCGGAGACCTAGTGGGGTCGCCTTGGCCACGGGCGTGCAGGCTGGAAAGGGGCAGGTCACGCTGGACCAGGCGCCAGAGGCCCGCGGGTCCGGTCTGCGCATGACCTGGCGCGTCACGGTGCTGTCTCCAGGAAAGTGGATGTGACTGCTCTTGGCTTTGGGGGGCCTTTGCTGCAGTTGTGGGTGCCCCGTGGTAAGACAAATGGCTCTGCAGCGGGGTCGTGCTCACCTCTGGGTTGGGTTGTGCCTCGACTTCTCAGGTGAAGACGGCCCATCCCAGATGGCCCTGGAGGACCTGGCCATGTTCCGCGCCGTCCCCGCCTGCACCATTTTCTACCCGAGCGACGCGGTCTCCGCTGAGCACGCCGTCTTTCTGGCAGCCAAGACCAAGGTATTTTTTTAAAAGATTTATTTATGCACACAAGCTGGGGTGCAGGCCAGGTGTGGGGCGGCGAGAGGACTCCCCAGACACAGAGCGGGGAGCAGAAGAGGCGGATCCACTGAAATCCGCTGCTGAGGGGAGCAGCGGGGAGACGGGAGGTCTGCAGTGGCCTGTGGGAAGCTCCCCGGCCGGGATCGAACTTGTGCTGCAGCGACCCTGGATAGCTTCATAGCGCTGCGCTCAACCCGTTGAGCCACCAGGGGGCCCTCGAGGTACTTTTAAGCAGACTAGTTCGGAAACGCGCCTGGGCTGCTGCCGCTTGGTACTGGCGACTGGGCCCTTGCCCTCCCAGGAGAACCGCTGCCAGCGAGTGAGCTGAGCCGGAGCCTTCGGGAGGGTGCGGGGGCTCCAGCTCACTATCAGGTGCCAGCCCGGAGGGTGGCCATTGGGACCCCACTTCAGAGCCACTCCGGGGGCCCAGCACCCTCAGAAAGAGCCCGGAAGAGCAGGAGAGTAGTTTCCACTCCTAAAGTCATGCGCAGGGGCCTCCAGGGCACGGGCTGGCCCACTGCAGCCGCTGCGAGCCCCTCAGCAGCCCGTGAGGCCTGAGGCCCGCTCGTCGGCGAGCTGGAGACTGCACGTTCCTTTGGCTGTTTCTCGCGGTGACCCGGTGGGCTCAGGCTGCATGGAGCACGCCGCACTTAGTGTGCTGGAGTTGCTGTGCGCCTGCAGCCTGCGCTCCCGTGTGGGAGAGGCTCCTTTTCTAGAAAGGCCCGGAGAGGCAAACCAAGCCCGTGGTGACAGGAGGAGAATAAAAGTTTCTTCCCAGCTATGGGGAGAGGGGTGCGGGAGCTTCCTGGGCAGTGTGGGTGCTCTGTGGGCTCGCGGGTGGTGCCTCTGTCAGAACTCTTGATGTGCCCGCTGAGGTTCATTTTACCTCGGTGGAAACAGAACCGATTCTTGGGAGTGAGCAAACGGAAACAGGGTTTCTACATTAGCTTACTAGTTCACGGCGCGTGCCTTACCTCGTAGGTAAACTAGGAAATACTTTAAATAGCTGCATGTTCCTTTCCACTCCTGGTTTTGTGTCCAAGTTCATCAAAAATGCCTTTATATCTTCTCGTTGGAAAAATGGCGAGCCACGTTCCTCTTTGGTGTCGAAGAGGTGTTTCTGAGGACAAAGCAAGACGAGGTGGTGGCACAGGAGTTAGTTACTAGTTAACACTGTGTTCTGGGAGCCGGGGCTCCTGCCCTGAGTCCATGTCCCGTGGAAACAACACGTCGTGTGTCCTCGGGAGGCTTTCCTGAACCCTGAGTGTGACACTGTGACGAACCTGTCCCCGAGGGCAGGGCACGCACCAGCCCCCTGCTGGGGCCTGGGGGCCGGGTCAGGTTTGCCAGTGGTTATAGGTGCTTTTCCCTTGCTCTAAAATGTTTGCTTCGTGTTTAGTAAAAAAAAACTACCCAGTCCTCCACCCCCCCCCTTTTTTTTTTAAGATTTATTAGTTGGCCATTTATAGCTTGGCTTCCTAAACTGCGCTCTGTTTCTCATTTGTGCTGCAGGGGATATGCTTCATTCGGACCAGTCGGCCAGAAACTGAGGTTATTTACACCCCCCAAGAAAGCTTTCAGGTCGGAAAGGCCAAGGTAAGCCCTACGGTCCCGCGCTATCCTCTGCTGTCCCTTCCGAGGGCACCGCTGCTTGAAAGAGCGCATTGGGACCCCACATGCAGGCTTCACTCCTTCTTGGCCGTAGCTTAGCAAGAGCCAGTTGCAATCTCGGCCTCCCTTTTGTCAGGAAGGAACTTCTGTGGTACTGCCTAGCTGACCTTTGCTCCTTTCCAACTGGCGGCTCTCCTGACGGCCTGGAGCTGTGGCTGTCATTTATCAGCCTCAAGCGAAACAAAAGAATAGAAACCGGGCCTCCCTGGTGGCGCAGCGGTTAAGCGCTGCGCTGTGGAGCTGTAGGCAGCGGCAACGCGAGTTCGACGCCCGGCCAGGGAGAATCCCACATGGCGCGGCAGACCTCTCCTGCCTCGCCCGCTGCTCCCCTCAGCAGTGTATTTCTGATCTGCCTGTTCTGCTCCCCGCTCTGACTCTGGTGAACCCTCTTGCCACCCCACGCCTCTGGCCTGTACCCCAGCTTGTATTTATAAAAAAAAAAGAATAGAAACTATCTCAAAGGAATAATAGAGCCAGAGAGGCCCAAGTTTTTTCACAGCTCCTGGGCCAGGCATGACAGGGAAAAGCAGCCGTCTGGCTGCTGCACTTGTGGCAGTGTACCCCGAGGCCGGCGCCTGGGGCGCGTTCTCAAGGCCTGGGTTGCTAGTCCTGTTCTGTGGGTGAGGGTCAGAGAAGGCCAGCGACTTGCTGGCAGTTTGCCGTGAGCAAGAGCGGGCAGGAGCCAAGCCCCGGTGTCGCCCAGCCTACAGGGCTGCACCTCTGGGGCCTGTGGCACCCTGGATGTTTCCTTCCCGCCTCTCCGGGGCATGTCTGTGCATTTCACGTGGTGGCGATCGTGCTGTGTGGGCAATTTTTGTCCTGCTTTTCCTCATAAGTCTTACACTTGCTAAGACTCTTTAAGTATGTGAAGCAGCAGCAGCCACCCCTGAAGGCATGATCGGGGCTAAGGACGGGCCTGCTCCAGAATGGGGAGAGGCTGGTCCTCAGAGAGGGCCTCAGCGCTGTGCTGGGGCAGCCCTCGCCTGCCACGGGGGCACCGGCAAAGCCTGGCCGGAAGAGTTGCCACGTTAGCCCCAGGCTCTGCTGTTTCCTGGCCTTCCGTGCCCCCTCAGAGGAAGGGGAGGTCTCGGTGGCAGCCACGCAATTTGCACAGTTTTTTATCACCTCCCTGCTGGCATTCCCTCCCCCAAGTCTTTCCCTGTCCCGACAACACGAAGTCAGTGTCATGGTGAAGGACAGGAGGTAAATGTGCGTGACACCATGCGTGACATGGCTCGTTCGGGGCCGGCTTTTGTCTCGGGGCATGGCTGGTGTGCGGGCGCGCACATGTTTCCCGATAGGCCCAGAGCAGAGGGCAGCTTTCAGGCCCCGGTTTCTGATTTCTCTGCACTGTCAGCCATGGGGAAGGAGCCTCAGAGGGGAACTGAAGGCTAAACGGCGAGGCTTTGCGTGAGTGGCTTTGGAGAGAGCAAATCAGGGAAAGGCCAGGGGGGGCCTGTCTCTCTGCAGAGCAGGAAGTGGCTGGGAACTCAGACTTGGAGGCCAGACTGGGTGCCGATCCCAGCCTACCTGGGCGAGCTCCCCCTGCTCGCCCTGCTCTCAGGTGAACTTTCCCGCCTGGGACTTGACCTTTGCAGAGCAGGGCACTCGGGCATGAAGGTGCTCAGCCCACAGCAGGTCACAGATGCCCAGAACACTCCCCGTTATCGTGTTCGTCAGCATCCAGCCTGCACGTGCGCAAGGCCCAGGAGTCCGTGCAGCCCGGAGGCGCCGCCTTGCCTGGCCGCTCAGTGGGCTTGAGTCTGCCCTGGCACCCCTGGGTGCCACGACGCACTTTCTGAGCCTCTGCGTTTCAGACCCTGGTGTGGAAGCCACTTTCTCTGCTCAGGCCAGTTCTGCACTGGGTTGCACCAGAGCTGGGTAGGCCTAGCACAGGGCTCTCGGGAGGGAGCGTGGGGTTTATGAACCACAACGAGCCGATTCCGGGGTGGGGAGCAACGGAGCCCCACGTGCCCTCCTCGAGGTGCGCTCTGGGTGGCAATCAGGGCATTTGTCTGGTGGCACCATACCAGGTTGTGCGCCACAGTGCCGACGACAAGATTACCGTCATCGGGGCAGGGGTCACTCTCCACGAAGCCTTAGCAGCTGCCGACGAGCTCGCCAAGCAAGGTCAGTGGGCTGTCGGCCAACACGCGGGCTGGCCTGTGGGGCGGTGGGACTGGGCTGCCTCGCGTCCCCAGGTGCCTCGCGGTGCTCAGTTGGCTTCGGCCCCCCGCTGGCCGTTGCCGTTCTCAGGTATCTCTGTCCGCGTCATCGACTTGTTCACCGTCAAGCCCCTGGATGTCGCCACCATCATCTCCAGCGCCAAAGCCACGGGCGGCCGCATCATCACCGTGGAGGACCACTGCCCAGAAGGTGCGTGGGCCGCGGGGCCAGGCTGCTTGGGCGGGGCGTGTTTGTCTCCCATGGCTGGAGGTGAGCGGTGCCCTGGCGCGGCGCCGCCCGCTGCCCACTCACCAGCACCCTCGACCCTGCTCTCTGCTCGGGGGTCTCTTGCCTGTGGGCTTGCCGAGGGTAGGGCCGTGCCCATCCTCCCTTGCGTGCCCCCAGCACTGCAAGTGGTCCCAGGGTGGCCCCGGTCTCAACTTGCTGTGGGCAGGGAGGGGCTGTGCGAAGCTTCACTGTGGCGCTCGAGTCTCCAGGGATCAAAGTGCGCCCCAGAAGAGGCGGGACTCGGACCTGCAAGCAGAGCATGCGCCGGCGCCAGAAAGCCCTGGGGGGGGGGGGACGGACCAGGGGCAGTGTTGGGCCTGATGGGCTCAGGTGGGGTAGAGAGGGTGCTGGGGCTCTTTGATGGTTCACACAGCCGGGCCGCCAAGCGCAGCCCCAGTGCCTTCCGGGCGGGCCCCTCACCGCGGGGCTCCCTTGCTCCCTCCCGCCCCTGGGAGTGGCCTCCGCCCGCGTCCCCCTCTCTGGCGGCAGCGGAAAGGCATGGCCGGAGACCGGGCCCACGGGAGACTCGGCGTCCAGGTTTGGCTCAGGCGCCCGCGGGGCCCGGCCCAGCCCCTGCCGCAGAGGCGATCGGGGCGCGGGCGGGGGGTGCACCATCCCAGGGCCAGCCTGCTCTCTTCTGTGCAGCTCATCTGCTGGCTTTCATTGTTCTTGGGTTCCTGGCAGCTGTGAGAACGTCCGTGCTTCCCCACACCCACAAAGCCCTGGCTGAGAAGGCCCCCGAAGTAGAACAGTTTCCAGACCTGGTTTCAGTGCGAACGCCTCTGGCCGTTCGGGGAGTTCGCTGTTCGCGTTGGGCAGTGGCTCGTGAGCAGAGTCTCCCCGTGGGAACCAGCCGGCGCCAAGCCTGCCCATCGCAGGGTTGTCGGACGGGCGCCTTGAGAGCAGACCCTTCTGCCTTTGCCCCCAGGTGGCATTGGAGAGGCTGTCTCCACAGCCGTCTCCATGGAGCCTGACATCCTGGTCCATCAGCTGGCGGTGCCTGCAGTGCCTCGCAGCGGGAAGTCGAGCGAGCTGCTGGACGCGTATGGGATCAGCGCCAGGCACGTCATCGTGGCTGTGAAGTGCGTCTTGATGAACTGAGGTAGCTGTTGGCCTCAGTCCTGAAAGACTCGCCCCCACATGTACCTCTGCTTTGTTGCCAAACCATTTGATTCTATCCTGCTCTGCTTTGTTCTCGAAAGCCAGTTAACTCCCTTCCCGTTAAGCTGAACTACGTATCCAGGTGTGGTGGTGTCACCAGAGCGGGCCTAAGACCTTAGGGGACAGACAGGCTAGCACAAGAACCGCTGGGTGTTTTCTCGTGAGACCAGAGAAGTAAGGGGACTGGGGGCCACCATCAGGTCCAGCAGTCCGTGAGAGTGTGTTTTGCTCGTGAGCAAAGACGGTGTGAGTTGAGTTGTGGCGGTATCTCCCGCACGCTGCCTCCTCCCTGCAGCTTCAAGGGCGCACGGGAGCGCGCGGGCCCTGGCGTGGCCTCTGCTGGTTGCTTCATTACCTTCTGCGGGCAGGGGCCGTGAAGCACCCAGAGCTCTCAGGGGGTCCTGTGCTGCTTGCAGTGACCACCCTGGGAAGAGGGCGGGCTGGTTCTGGGCCCACACGACTTCTACTCGTGAGGCGCCAGAAGTGTCTCATTTGCCCAGTGCCCACGCCAGAACGTTAGCTCAGTTACAGCCCTCTGCCAAGGGTACCAGTTCACGTTCATGTTAATAAAGCATTCCAAAGCCGCTGCTTGCTTTCGTTTGGGCCCTCCTTGTGTGTGTGTTGGGTTTCTCTTGGTCAAATCCTAAGGAAGGCAGGAGCTCTTACCTGAACCAGGACAGCGAGCCATGTGCCCCGATGGCACGCATGGGGAAAGGGGCTGGGCGGGGGCTGAAGACCCAGCAGACGGTGAATGGGTGGCCCACCTGCAAGCCAGTGACCCTGCTGTCAGCTGTGAGCTGGAAGACAACAGCCCGACATGTGCGAGTGGGCCTGAGCTTCGAGACTAGATGTCCTTGGACTGGGTGTGCCTGGTCAGTTGTGTTCTCACTGTCATTGCCCTCGTTGACCGATCATCAGGGCTCTCCGTGCTAGAATGTGTGGCAGAGACCAGCTAGTCTGGGCCCACTTGTTTCAAGTCGCCGCCTCTCTCCTGGCCTGTAGGTGAGTGAGGCTGGCTGGTGCTCACTTGATAAGCAAAACTTGGTACGTTTTGTAGCCGGGACTTGGTCTGGGATCACCGTGGAAAGCTTTAATGCACGTGTTTTCCCGATGCGTGCGCCCTGCATGTCACCTGCTCCAGTGGACAGCTGGAAGTGGGTTTCAGTAACAGGGTGCTTGTGTGACCACCATGTCCAACTTCAGAACACCTACATCACCTCAGAAAGAAACCCTGGACCTCCTAGCCACGCCTCATTCACTGTCCCCCCCTCAGCAACCTTCACCTGCCGCGTGCAGAGTCCGCTCCTGCAGCCCCTGGTCTGGGCCTGGCTCCTCAGCGGGCACGCGCCGGGGGCACTTGCATGCACGCCCGGCAGGCGGGCCCTTTCACGCCGCGTCCTCGGCTGTCTTCAGCAACTCCGGTGTCCGCTCACTGATACCGCTTGGGTGTTCGTTCAGGTTTGTCGTGACTGAGCCGCGAGTGTGACTCCTGGGTGCATGTACACCTGGCAGCAGAGCTGTGGGGCACGACTCCTTCACAGGCATGGGGCAGGGACACGAGGGTCCCTGAGGCTGTGAAGCGCTGTGCTTGCAGGCGCCGCAGCGGAGCGCAGCTGCAGCTGCCCCTGCGAGACGCCCCAGACGGGCAGGGGCAGAAAGCAAGAGGTCGGGAGTCGGGGGCGGGCGGGCACCCGTGGCCTGAGAAATACCTCTGGACACCAACACCGACCGGCAAGGCCCCCGCCTTTCCACGACGAGAGAGGGACGACCGGCGCTGCCCTGGTGGCGCAGGCGTCCAGCCTCCCCGCTGCGAA
>PVIJ01013171.1:28405-46357 GCA_004024925.1 Scalopus aquaticus | reverse complement strand
AAAGATTTATTTATGCACACAAGAGCTGGGGTGCAGGCCAGAGGTGTGGGGGTGAGAGGATCCCCCAGAGACAGAGTGGGGAGCAGAACAGGCGGATCGACTGAAGCACACTGCTGAGGGGAGCAGCGGGAGACAGGAGGGGTCTGCTGTGCCGTGTGGGAAGCTCCCTGGCCGGGGATCGAACTCGTGCTGCAGGGGCTGCGGACAGCTTCATATAGGCGGAGACTGACCCTGCGCCCCCAGGGAGGCCCTCAGTGGGGACTTTTTATGTCTGCAAAGTCACAGGAAGAATATCGGGGAACAGAGGGGCCTGGAAAGGGGACGGGTTCGTGTGCTGTAGGCCTGGTGCTCCCAGGCGCCGAGGAGCTCCCCCATATTGCAGCGCTCCTGTGCCTCAGTTTCCCCTTCTGTAAGGGGTGCTTCTCGGTGTCTGTTAATGCGGTGTCCCTGGGAGCGTCACTGGCTCTCCCTCCGAACTGGTGGTTTGGGGCCACCGGGGCCACTGGAGACTCCTCAGAGGCCCGGACAGGAGGCTGCCGGATTCGAGGGCAAAACCCAGAGGTGCGTGGGACTCCTCCGGCCTCACACCTCCCGGCCGGTCCGCCGTCCACCGCCTCGCTGTCCTCTCCGGAGGCCTGCGGTGAGGGAGATCTGATTAAGGCTTCATGGTGCCGCCACTGTCCCGACGGCCCCTCTCCAGGGCGCCCCCGGCCCCCGAGACTCCCGCCGGGCCGGACCATCGCGCGGGCCTGCGCGCTCGCACCCGGGCAGCCCGTGGGGCCCGCTGGCAGCACCTCCTCCCCCAGCCCGCCCATCCCTCTCGGGCCTGTCACCGCCATTGTCCGGGCAGAGGGGCCGGACTTCCTGGGGCCGGGCTGAGGGCCACTTGGGGGCTGCCGTGCTCGCCCGAGCCCGGGGGCGACGCAGCGCCATTGCTCAGGCTGCCCTGGGGTGGATGCCAGGCCTGGGACCCGGGCCCCTCGGCCTGCGGGGCTGCTCACCCCCATGGCTGCTGTGGCCTCCGCCGGCCGCGCCAGGAGAGCCAGGGCATGAGGGGCCGCTGGCTGCTGGCCGTGGGCCTGCCGCGCAACGCTGAGGCGCGACCCCGGCAGACAGACGAGGACAGGGCACGCTGTGCGGAGCGGGCAGCCGGCCGGCGCGGCCTCTGCCCATCGGCCAGCCGTGAGATGGGGGCTGCGGCGGGGCCTGAGCCCCGAGGGCCGGGCCCCCTGGACGCGCGGCGACGGGGAGCCAGACGGGGCGGGGCTCTGCTTGCCGCCCGCCGCGCACACCCCGCCGCCCGCACACCCTCCCACGGCGGGGCGCCCTGAGAGGCAGAGCGGCCGCGCCGTGGGCAGGCTGGGCGGCAGTTCTCGGGGCACTGACGGGGCGCTGCGGTGGCGCGGGGGTGTGTGGAGCTTCCTGGCCGCCCAGCCTCGGGCCAGCGGGGATGGCAGCGGGGCCCTCCCCGAGAGCCCTCTGTCCCCATCAGCTCTGGGCTCCGGCACGTGGCACAGAAAGGCCACCTGCCCCAGGGCTGGACCTGGCGCGGGCCGAGGGGCTTCCTGAGCCCTGGGCGGGGGGCTGCTGGCCCCCAATGACAGGCTTAGTCTCACGCGCCCCTGTCCACCCCAGGGGCAGCGGGGGTGCTGGGCTGCAGCGCATGGACACCGTGAGCCCTCCGCCTGGACCCAAGCCGGGGGAGGGGCCCCAGCGGCGGCGGGCGGGTCTGGGCTCTGCGGGGCGGGGGTCCAGCCTCCCCCACCTTCAACCTCACTACGGCACCGTGGGGCTGGGGGTACAGGACGGCCCCATCCAACCCCCGGGTGTCTTGGAGGGGTGCAGGGGGAGGCCAGGAGAGCACTGAGGACCTGGGCTTCAGAGTGGACCCCCCGGCCAGCACCGGCAATCTGGGCTGTGACCTCAGGGGGCCGCAGGTGGGTGGTGGCCCGCCCATGACCGGCCAGGGCTGAGTGCCCCCGCCCACCCCCGCTCCTTGAGCAGGTGGAAAAACAGCAGCTTGTTTGCAAGGTCAGAGGCCACAGGCACGTGGGCCCCTGAGCCGCCAGCGAGGGGTGCTGGGCCAGCCGCCAGGCCCCACTGCACAGGGGGTCGGGGAGGGCCGGGGGCTGCCGGTTCCCAGAGGGACCCGGCACTGGAGGTCAGCAGGAACTGAGGCTGTTTGTCCAGCCCCGGCTGCCCCAGCACGCCCCAGGCCGGCAGGGGGGGATGATGAGGACCCCGAGGGTCCCCGGGGCCCAGGGGTGTGGGGGCAGGTTCCAGGTGCGCTGGGCCGGGGCCCCAAACGGGCCTGGCTGGGGGTGCAGGACGCCCCTCCCTCTGGCCGGGCGGGCGTGGGGTCGTCCAGCTGTCACATCTTCCCCCAGCTCACAGGGCCAGGGACCCTCCTTGGGGCACGGGGCCGCCGGCCCAGGCGCGCCCAGCCTCCTTGGGCCAAACCCCCGTGTTTTCAGGTCCTGGGGCCACCCGGGCTCCCGGGGGGCAGGCCCGAGCCCGAGGCGCTGGCGGGGGCTGCCCGCCACGCCACTGCAGCTGGGGCCAGGTGTGGGTGCAGGGGCAGCCGCGTGGGCGCAGGGTCTGCTGGAGCCGGGCTTGCGGGGTGACGCCCCTTGTCGAGGGGCCGGGGTGCCGCTCACAGCCCTCACCTCCGGGCTGGGCGCCGGGCAGGCCGTGGGGGTCGGGGGTGGCTCGCTGTGGCTCCAGGGGTGGGGGTGGGGGTTGAGGCAGACCTGGGAGAGGCGGGAGGTGCCCCAGCGGTCACCTGGCCGGGCCAGGGGTGCAGTGAAGAGGAAGTGCCCAGCAGCAGGCACCCCCAGGCAGACTGACTGGAGGCCTTTATCAGGCACCTACTGTGCGCCCGGCCTGGACCTCTGTCCCCATCACCCGCTCCCTCCACCCCTGCACGCCCTCCTCTCCGGTCTCAGGCTCGGGGATGGAGGCGAGGGCCTGACCTACCCCCTCCCAGGCCCTGCTCTGGGACGGGACAACCTCAGGTTGGGCAGACACAACCCCCGCGGCGGAGCCCACACGCCCAGAGGGTCTGCGGCTCCAGAGAAGGAGTGCGGGGGGCTGGGGGCAGGGACAGCAGAGGCGGGGTGCCTGGGGAAGGGGGCAGCCGCCGCGGCACCCGCTAGACATGGGACCTTGATCCGGAGCCTGGCCGGAGCCGAAGGCCCGTGGACACTCACGGACACGGCCGGCGCGAGCAGCCGGGTGGCTGGAGGCCCCCAGAGGGCCGAGGGAGGCCGGGGGAGGGGCTGAGAAGGGCCGAGCAGGCCAGCGTTGCCCGGGCGACGGCCTCCCGGAGGGGTCTGCGGGCCATTGTCGGGCACCAGGACGTGTCACACACCAGATGGCCGTGTGCCGTCTAAGTCGGCCGTCGGGCGGAGTGAAGGAATGCGGCCGCGGCGGCTGGGCGCCATCTGTCCGGCCGCGGGCACCGGGCGGGCACGGAGTGCTGGCCGGCCAGCCCCGCCGCCAGCGCCGGCCTTAATTAGCTAATCCCGCGATCGGGCTTTATTTCAGGTAAATTGCATTTCGCGCCCGAGAGGGCCCCAACAGCCCGTCCAGGCTGACGTCCTCGGGCGCTGCAGGGCCCAGGAGGCAGGAGGCAAAGGCCAGGCGGGCCCAGCCCAGATGGGCCCTGGCGCCCGCGGTGGGTGGGGAGGGGGCGCCACCAGGGCCCTGCTCTGCAGCCAGTCGCTTCCTGGGGTTCCGCAAATATTTACCCAGCAAGGAAACAACAGCTCCTGCCTTTCCAGTAATTGTTGCGCCCGCCCCTCCCCCCGTGGAGACGCCTCGGGCGCCCGCAGGCTGGCGCCAAGGCCCCTCAGGCGGGAGTGGGGCTGGGGTTCCCCGGGGGGCCCATAGGCCTCAGGGAAAGTGGCACCCAGGGCTGGCCCTCCTGCAGGGACCCAGGGGTCACGCCACTGCAGGGTGTCCAGCCCTGCCCGCCTGGGGCCTTGGGCTGGGCTTGGGGTGGGCAAGGGCAGAGAAGCAGCCCCAAAGCTGTGAGTCGTGGGCTGTGGGCATGGCCCTGCTGAGAGTCTCTGCCAGTGAGCGGAGTGGGGGCGTGCGCCTCAGCCTGGCTGGGTTGGCTGGGCCGAGGGCGGACTGAGGGGTGGGCACAGCGCCCTGAGCACGCTGGGGCCAGTGGGCACCACTTCGAGCAGAGTCCAGTGGGGGCGGCTGGTCGGGGCTGATCGCTCACTGGTCAGCTCTGCCTGCTTGAGGGGTCGCGGGCCTGGAGGGCTGCCCCGTGAAGGGTCCAGAGGGGGAAGAAGGTGCCGGTGCTGGCCTGGGGCTCCCCAGGGAGACCCCGTTCGGGCACCTGCTGTGGCCTGGGCACAGGAGGCAATGCTGGGTGGGACCCCCGGAGGCAGAGCAGAACCCACTCACCCTGTGAGTCCACATTTATTAGGAAAAGACCGCGGAAGCGAGAATCAAAGTCACCCGTGGATCTCCCTGAACAGGTTCTGAATCCTACGATTATTCTGATTTCTGTGGCGAGGCCCGAGCAGCCCTGTCCTGGGGGCTGGGACCCCGGGCCCTGCGGCCGGGCCGAGATGCGTGCGGGCCGAGCCCCCGCTGCTCCGGCCCGGGGGCGGCAGGCAGAGCCGGCCTCCTCTGCAGGGTACGCGCCGCCGTCGGCCAGGGTGGGGCTGGCGCACCCCATTCTGCTGGGGGTCCCCCGCCGAGGCCGCCTTGCCGCGCTACGTGCTGCCGTGTCGCCGGCTTCTCCCGAGCGTGGAGGAGCCGGTCAGGCTCGTGGCCTTGACCCCCGGCTGCCTTTATCCGGCATGGACTGGGCCGGCCCTGCCCGCTCCCCGAGTCCCGGACTGGAGGCCGGGGGCACGCAGGCTGTCCCCAGGCGTCCACACGCCAGATGGACCCGGTGCCCGGATGCCAAGCCCTGGGCGTCCTGACTCCCACGAGCCACGTCGGGGCTGCTGCCCGGTGCCGAGGGGGCCCCACACCCGGTCACACTCAGCGCCCGCTTGCCGGGGCAGCCTCAGCGAGCCCCAGCTCTGGCGCGGGGGCCCGGGAGGGGCTGCCCTCCCGGCCAGTGAGGCGGTGGTCCCGGCCTGGCAGTGGGGGCTCCCCTCGCAGGCCCCAGCCCGGCGCATCAGGACCCCTCGTCTGGGCCCCTGCCGGGCACGGTCAGCTGTTCGTAGGTGGGCAGAGCGTTGCTGGGCAAGCAGAGCTCGCGGTGGGTGGAGCCGCCACTGCCGGGCTGGACGGCTGGGGTCCCCGGCCCGCTGGGGGGCCGGCCGCCCGGGGGCCCCTGGTGGAAGGCCAGCAGCTGGCGCAGCATGTCCGTGATAAGCGCGAGCCTCTGGTCCAGCTGCGTCACCTGCGGGGAGAGCGCGGAGTGAGCGGGGCGCCAGCCTCAGTGACGCCCTGCCGGGGGCCCGCAGCCGCCCCAGACCTGGGTGGGGAACAGGCCGTGCTCCCCATCTCCGCTGTGCCCCGGTGGGCTTCTCCCACCCCCAAGGCTGGAGGGGCAGCTGCCCTGGACAGTGGGCACAGCAGATGCCGGACGGCCCCGGGGAAGGGCTGGCGATAGAGGGGCAGTCCCTTGGGGACGCCCTCGAGAGCCCCGCCGGACGGAGCAGCAGTGGCTCCCCCAGCGCCTGGGCCGCCGGAGAGACGGTCCCGGTGCGGGCGGGGCGGGTGGGTCAGCAGTGTCCACTGCAGGGGCGCAGCAGGCAGAGCCACGAGGCCGGGCACCCCCAGACGCACAAGCGGGGTCTCTGTGCCCGGACCCCCGGGCCCCCGTTCGCAAGACTGGGGGGCTGGGGCGCCGGGCAGGGTGGCCCCTGCAGATGCTGCTGGAGGAAGCGGCCACAGCCCGGTGGGCTAGAGCCCAGTCTGCAGGGGCCCCGGGGCAGGCACTGGGGTCATCGGCCCCTGCCCCGGGAGTGGGTGTCGAGCCAGAGGGACGGGGTGGCGCTGGGGTGACACGAGCGGGGTCTCCTCCAGCTGGGGGTCTTGACCAGACGCCAGTGCTCCGGTGCTCAGCGGCAAGCCCGGCCGCCTGCACCCACCCCACACGCTCACCCCGAGGGGGGCCTCGCTGCGGTGGGCGGGGCTCAGGTGCTGGGAGCGGCAGGAGCCGGGCGGGCAGCCCCCCGTGGCCCCCAGCGGCCCCCCGCAGCCCCCCGCAGCCCGGCGACACGGCTCGAGGCGGCCCTGGCTCCCGCCCTCCAGCCGCCCGCGGCTGCGCTTTCTCCCCGGCCTGCTCCCGAGCTGGAAGGGGGTGGCGGGTGGCCCCCAGGACGGCGGCGGCGGTGCGTGTGGCCGGTGAGCCTGGACACGCGGGACTCGGTCCTCCCTGGGCGGGGAGTCCCAGGCCCAGCTCTAGGACGCTTGGCCGGGGCTGCCTCGGCCTTGGCCAGTGGACAGGGCCCCTGTGGAAGGCCCCGGGCAGGCTGCTGGTGGGGTCCTCCCGGCTCCTGGCTCGGCCGCTCACCGCCGGGGGCGGCCCTTGTTCTTGCTAGGCTGGGCCTGCCGGGCGGACGGACCCCCAGCTGGCCCTGCAGGCTGATGCGCCTCTGCCGCCGGAGGGGCTGCCTGGCCGGGCCTAGCCGCGAGGAGGTGCGGGGGTCCCTCAGGACGGAGCCCGGGCGGGGACGGGGAAGGCCTTGCCCGGGCGCCATGAGGACAGGTCAGTTTTGGGGGCTGGGATCTCATCATCTGCCAGTTGCTAGTGACCAAAAGGTCCAGGCCAGCAAGAGCCCCTCGCTCCCGGCCCCACCTCGCCAGACTAACAGCCACTGCCGGGAGTGGGGACACGGGCGGCCCGGCCTGCTCGGCCTGCCTGAGTTTGCTTTCAAGAGGAAACCTTGAGAGTCCTTTGAGGGGAATTTTTGCAGCACCCGCTGGGACCTGGGCCGGCTCCGGACCCCCCTTCAGACGTCCCACGGGGGCGGGCGATGGCGGCAGTGGGGCAGCAGCTGGGCGCCCGGTGCTGGCCGGCCTCCTCTCAGGAGAGCCTGGCCCCTCCAGGGTGGCAGGGTTGCCCAGACTCGTGTGGCCGAGGGCACCGGTGCCGCTCACCCAGCCCCCACTGCCTCCGGGACCCCCGGCCTCTGGCCACGGCCAGGCCTCACTCCGGCTGCCCGGAGAGCCCAGGCTGGAGCGCTCTGGCAGGCCTGCCCAGGCCCCAGGCACGCCTCACAGCCCCGGGGCCAGGGTCTCGGACACAGTTTGGGGACGCCTCCCCACTGCTGACGGGCGCTGAGGACCGAGCTGTGCCCGGCAGACAGCAGTGCCCGCACTGGCCGGCCCAAGGCTCCGCCCACACGTGGGCCGGGCTGCCCGTGCCCCCCGGCCCTGCCGGTCGCCCTCGCCACCTCCACGTTCCGCCCGAGGCAGCCCCACCTGGCCGCCAGCGCCCCCCACGCTGGCCTTCCTGCAGGCGAGCCCGGCATGAGGCGCCCCGCCGCCCCGCCCCCGCCCGGGTCTCTCTCTGGCAGGGGGCAGGGGGGACAGGCCAGGATGGGGGCTCCGGGGGCTCCGCCCGAGGGGTCAGGCAGGGCCAGCTGCACGCCCTGCCCGTGTCGGAAGCCCCATGCCCGGCCAGGCGGGCGGGAACGTGGGCAGGCGGGGAAGGGCGTGTTGGCGGCGGGCGGAGGCCCCACCTGCATCCCCCACTGCCGCCTCCCTGCCCCTCCGTGAGCCCAGGGGGACGCTGGGCGGGCTCCCGGAAATGGGGCCCAGCCCAAGCCCTGGTCCGGCAGGGGCCGGGTCCCATACCCAGTGGCGGGCAGGCGGGCGGCGCTGCCCCGGGGCTCTGCGGCCATTATTCCACGGGCCACCGGGGCTCCTGGCCGGGCCTGGCCGCCCCACAGCCCACGCTTTGGGGCCCTCCACCAGCGCCTGCATCCAGGACCCCTGAGCTGCAGCAGCCCCCGCACCCCCTCCCAGTGCAGGCCTCAGGCCCTCTGTCCCTGCCGCTGCCGCTGCCGCCCCTGCTCCCGGCATTACGTGCCAGCCCAGGCCCCTTTCTGCGAGCACAACACCCTCCTCGGCGCCCCGGGCTACTGTGCCAACTTGCTTTCTCTCTGTCCAGCCCAGGCGGCCGGCTCCTCAGGGCAGCTGGCCTGGTGCCCGGCACCTGTACCCAGTGCAGAATGAGTGGACACTGCTGGAGGCCCCAGGCCAGGGCTGGCCTGTGAGTGCGTGCACAGGTATGTGTGTGCGTGCACGCAGGCTTCTGCGGCGCTTCGCCGGGCCCCCCGGGGGCAGGGAGTGGGGGCTGCCTCGGAGCAGAGTCCAGAGGAGGTGGGGGGCCCAGAGGCCAGGAAGCGCTGGGGTGCAGGCTGGCCACCCCAGCCGGGGGCCGCGCCTGCTGTCCAGGTGCTAGAGCGTCCGGCCTCAGCTCTTCCCGCCTGAGCCCTGGCCTGGAGACAGACACGACTCAGCCGGCCGGGCCGGGCTGCAGCTGCGGCTGACCCAGATGGGCGGGCAGCCCCGGCCCCCGGCCCCCGGCCCGCCCCATCCCCCAGTTCCGGCTCACACTCCCAGAGCAGGAGGCCCCGAATCCGTCCTCCCTGAAGCTGGGACCAGGTTGGAGGCTGGGCCTGGGGGCTCCGGACTGGGGCCCCCGATGAGGGTGGGTGGCCAGTGCCGAGGTCTGGGGTCTAGCCCCCTTCCTGGCCCCCGAGGGGCCCAAGGAGGGAGACCCGGCCAGGGCTGACTGGCAGCAGCGCTGGAGCCTGCCCCGGGCCCAGCCCCGCACGAGCCTGGCACCGAGGCCCAGGCCCTCAGAAGCCCCCACCTGGCCGGTCCTCTGCGGGGGCAGCCTGGGCACAGGGGCTCACTGGCTCGCTGGGGCCCAGCCCCCATGCTGTGTTGGGGTACCTGGGGCGGGCCCCTCCAGGAAGCTCTCCCTCAGGCAGCTGCGGAGCCCTGCCCAGCACCCTCTCCCCACAAACCCCAATCCTCACGGCCCGGCGGGCGGGGGGCTGTCCCCACTCTCAGGGCCCTGGGCCCGGCTCCTCCCCCCACCCGCCCTGCTCAGCACGAGGCTATCCCCGGCCTCGGCAGGTGCCCGTGCCAGTGGGGCCCTGAGGTCCCTGTCCACCCCCACGGGGGTGCCGAGGCCCGGCATGCACCCCCCGACTGTCTGGGAAGGGGGTGAGGAGGTGGGGAGCAGGTGGGCGGGCAGGAAGTCGCTGGGGCTCCAGGCCAGGCCCGAGCGCTCCGGCCCCATCTGGACACACTTGTCAGGTGGCGCCCCCGGTCCGGCACCCCCCTTCCCAGGCGGCCTGCATTCCGGCCCTCCCTGCGCTCCCCTGCCCCCTCCTGCAGCCGGTCACACCAGGCCTGGGACTGGCCTCCGGTCACGACTCCGGAGTCAAACCTGCCTGGCGTGACCACGTCCCCTTCCGTGACACGGGCTGGTGGCTACCAGGCTCCCGCCGCTGGGGGAGGGGCGCTGGGAACACAGGGGCCCCGGTGACCCCTGACCTGTGCGTCAGGGCGGTCCCGAGGGAGGCAGGCACCAGCCCCAAGGGCTCTGGGTCCCGGGAGGGGGCTGGGGCAGCTGCCTCTGCCCGCCCCCCCCCCAGCCTTCCTGGCCCCAGGGAACTCGGGGCGGGTGAGGGCGTGGGGTGTTCTGACGACGGAGACAGTCTCTGGACACGGGGTCACCTCTGCCCAGCTCCCGGGGGCTGCAGGGTCCCCCCGGCCCCTCGATGGGGCCACCCCAGGGCCCTAGCCCAGCTCTGCCGCCCAGGCCACCGGTCTTCAGGCTTCTCTGGAGCCCATGGTCCCCTCTGTCCCCCCGTGGTGCTCCGGGGGCCCCTGCAAGGGCTCTGCCCCCGGGTGCCCGGGGGCGTCCCACACGGTGCCGCCCACGCCCGGCGCTACGGGTGCCCCTCCACAGGCCCCAGTCAGCCAGCAGGCCCCTCTGGCCCCGGCCTGAGAACAGAGGTCTGGGCTGCGGGCAGGAGCCTGCAGGTGACCTGCCGGGGGCACAGAACAGGCCGAAGTACGACACCAAAGGGGGACGCTCCCCTGCCCCAGCCACGGCCCCCTCCGGCCCCCACAGGGCCAGCCCTGCCTGCACAGCCCCTGCCGCCACTGGCCCACGTCTGTCCAGCCGCCACGCCGAGGCTGCTGACCTGAGGAGTCCCCACCCTGACCCCTGGGTGTGCGGCTGTGTGGCCAGGGCGCCAGAGGGGATGTTACCCGGGGACTGGAGGCCCGAGGGCGGCCCAGTGGGTCCCAGGAAGGCCCACAATACTCGGAAGGTGAGTGGAAGGGCAGGGGTGTCCACCCAGGAAGGAGACTCGGGGCTGGCTGGGGGCCCGCCTGGCCTGGGCTGACCCTGTGGGCTGATGAGAGACTCAGACCCATCCTGTGGCTCCCAGCCCGCCCTTCCTGCTCCTGGGGCCAGGAGGAAGAGGCGCTTGGGACAGGGGCTGGGGGGCCCACGCTGACCAGACAGGCGTGGCCAGCAGGCCTCTGGGAGCACCGTCTGAGGCCGCAGGCATCCATCAGTGCCCTGGAGAGCCTCCTTGGCACCTGCTGGAGGCCTGGCCATCC
The DNA here is from genome assembly GCA_004024925.1 of Scalopus aquaticus. Taxonomy (NCBI): domain Eukaryota; kingdom Metazoa; phylum Chordata; class Mammalia; order Eulipotyphla; family Talpidae; genus Scalopus; species Scalopus aquaticus. The sequence goes on along the minus strand of PVIJ01013171.1, from coordinate 35,782 downwards.
AGAAGCCAGGTGGCCTGTCCCCCCGAGTCACAGTGCCCGCCACTGAGCCCTCCCTTCCCCCAGGCCCAGGGACCCCAGGCTGAGGAGGTCCAGCCAGCCTGCGTCTGCAGCGTCGAGGCCTAGCTGCTCCTCGGAACCTGGCGGCTTACCCTCGCCCCTCCCCCAGAGCTGGGCCTGCCTGGCTGAGTCTCTTCTGCTGACCAGAGTCTTGTCAGGGCTCCCACTCTCTCGCCCTCTCATCGCCTCCCTCTGGAGTTTTCTCACCATCAGCAAGCAAACAGACTTGAAGAGCCCCAAGGGTGCTACAGCTTCCACCACCCCCTTCGGTACCCCAGAGGCAATTCCTCAACATTCTCAGCTGTCTCGTGACTTCACCTTGGCGTTTCTAAATCACATGCTTATGTTGCTCTTTCTTGCTTTTGCCATTTTAGAAATGAGTGCTGACTGCCTAAATGGAAGATGAGAGATCAAGACTCTTGTGGGCCTCCCTGCCACTCCCCTGGCTCCCTGAGGTTATTGCGATTCTAGGGTAAACATCTACCATTTGCATTTTATGTAAACAATACGTACCTCTTTCTATCATTATGTAAATGCTGCTTTCAGCTGATTACTTGGTCTACATTACAACTTTTTGTTTTCCCTGGAGTTAAGACTTGCCTTTATGTTTTGCTAAATTCTTAAGTATCTGTCACTTAGTATCCAAGCATTATTCCTGAATGTTGCCAGGGCTGCAAAGCTGCTCATACTGTCCAGAACACCATCAGTGTATCATCTTCATTGCTTTTCTCCCCTTGAAGTTTCTTCCTGGGTCCTAGAAGGACTAGCTGCCCTCCAGGCCTGTGGAACAGATGTTATGCTAGAACTTTTTCCCCCATCATGCTGGCACACTCTTTGGCCTTTTTTTGCAGGGGGGATTAGACTCCAGCCATTCTTGGATCCTATGTTTCTCTCTCTCTTGGTTCTCTTTCTATTCACTGGAGCATGTTCTCAAGTAATTGTCTAAGAAAAGGCCAGTGGGGGATGAGACTTAACTGTATGGCTCTGAAAATGTCTGTGTCATACTCTACACTGGAAATAGTGTTTTTCACTCAGCAGCTTGAAGGCATGTCTTTAGTTGTGCTAGCTTCCTTCACTGTTGTTCAGAGTCTGATGCCATTTGGATTTATTACTCTTGGTTTGTGGCTTACTTTTTTCTCTTTGGTTGTTTAGAAAGCCCCTTCATTGCTGGTATCCTGACATTCTATGCCTGATGGAGGTATTCTGAGTGTCGAGCGGGGTCTTCCTTTTTAGCACAATTGCCTTCACCCAACCCCCTTTCATCATTAACATCCCTGGTGTCCCCAAATTCCGAATCTTTCAGGTTCAGCATCTCTGAGGACTAAGTCTCCCGTTTGGCAGTGTTGGGTGGGGGGTAGCTGTGGGGCGAGCACCTGGCTACAGGGCTTGTGCAGACACCCGCGGCCTTCAGTCTCTCCCTGCAGTGCCCTCCCCAAGTCACAGCTTTGAGTCTGGGCCCCCGTTCCCACGCCTGCCAGGGTCCCGGGCTGGAACTTCACGCTCCCCCCCATCCGGCTCTCAGGTCAGTCACCACGGCCCTCTGCGCCCCAGGTTCTGCCTTCGCCGCTGCGGTTGGGGAGCTTGCTGGTCTCCTTCCCGATCCTTAGGCCTGTTGAGTTACGCCCTTAACCTTTTCAACACCTTCGCTGTTGCTTAGGCTGAGCTCCGGGGGGGGGGGGATGGGCACCCCCATGTGTCCCTCTGCTGTCCTGTTCCTTCAGCTTCTTCCTATGGGCCCTGGTCCCGGCCCCACTGCCCTGGCGGCCACCCACACTGGCTCTCTCCTGCCCTTGCTCAGCCTCCTCCGAGGAGTCGGCCGGTCCTGGCTGAAGCACTCGGGCTCTAGCCCTCCTGGGCTCTCCTGCTGAGCTGCCCGCACCCCTAGGGTCCCTGGCCTGGGCCGGCCCCGGAGGCAGCACCGCAAGCACGGAGAGGGCTCTGAGCAGCTCAGGCGCTGGCCCACGGGGGGCCCCTCCTTCAGTTTCTGCCCTAGCAGCACCTCTGAGGAAACCCCCACTTTTGCCCCCCAGCCCCATTCCCCTGCTGTCTCACTCCCAGCCCTGGCGGGTCATACCCCCACGAGCTCGAGGGCCCCTCGTCAGCCCCCTGGGGGGGAGGGCTCGTGGGGCTCCCAGGGCCGGGCACACAGTAGGTCTCCATCACTGCAGCAACAGAGCTGGGGCCTGGGCCCGAGTCGGCTTGCTCTGCCCTGCCCCCAGGTCCACCAGCAGCTGGGTGAGCCCCCTCTGCCCCCCGCGCCCTGGAGTCGGGCAGGGCGCTTCCCTGCGTGGCTCAGCTGCAGATGCGTTGGGGGGAGACCCGCGGGGAGCAGCGCCGGGGGGAGGACGGCCTGAGGCCGGCCTGGCGCGCACCCCCAGCGCGGCCGGCTGCCCGCCTGAGTTTCCGTGACTGTCTGTACGAACCGCACGGCGGTTTCCATCGGAGCTGCCAAGCGGCGGCTGTGCTGGGCCTGGCCGCGGGTTCTGGTCCCCGACAAGCCTGCGCTGTCAGGCAACCTGGGAAGCTGGGGAGCGCCGGGGCCCAAAGGGTTAAGCTGCTTGCCCTCCACCACCCGGTCTCCATTTCTTCATCTCTCAAAGGCCCAGCCTCCTTCCTTCCAAGTCACAGCTGACGTGAAATGTAGCCTTAAAATGCAGCTGACATGAAAAACAATAGCACTCCCTCGGAGAGGTTCTGCTGCGGGCTGGACGGCCCCCCGCCCCCCAATAACTACTCAAGACATTGGCATGAGCCAGGCCTGGTTAGGTAACACGCTGCTTGCTCCGGAGACTTATAACTCACAGGCAGTTACACATGATCTCTGCAGACAGCAAAATCGTTTCCAGGATGGCGGGGAGGGAGGGTGAGGCCTCGGGGAGAGGGCACGGGGGCAGGAGGGGCCGAGGCCGGGTGGGGTGGGGATGGGTCTGAGGGAGGGCCTCCCGGGGGCCCAGGGAGCAGCTGTGGGAAGTAGCCGCCCTGCCCCCTCTCGGCTGGGTCCCCCTCGCCCCAGCCCCCCAAGGGCACAGGGCACGGCTTGGGAGAGACTCGTTCATACCGGGGTGTGAGTGACTAACCACTCTGGGAGCCCCCTCCCCGGCGGAGACAACTGATAGTCGCTTCACTGTGCGTAGCCTGTGGGGCTCCCTCGCGCGGGCCCAGGCCCGTGTCCCCACCAGGTGCACAGCAGGCATGCCGGCAAGGCTAGTTGGGGGCAGTGGCGACGCGGACTCCAGGCACCGGGGCAGGGGCCCGGCAGCGGTGCCAAAGGGACGCTGGCAAGTGGGCGGCTGGGGGCTCCTCCCCGCTCAGCACCCGCGTCCTGACACCTGGGCCCTGGAGCCCTCCGGCTGGAGACGCTCACTTCCCTGGAGGGAGGCTGCGGCGGCGGCAGCGGACTCGAGGTGTCCCTCGCCCCCCTCGGCCTGCGGCCCAGCCGCCCCCCAGCCTTGGCCGCGCCCCGGCAGCGAGCCTCCTGCCCGCCGGGCTTCCCCGCGTGATGCTCTGGGACTGTGCACCTGGCCTCCGTCGTGGGGTGCAGGCGGGGGTGGGGGGAGCCACCCCTGCTCCCCGGTCCCCACTACAGACTAACATGCGGAAGGGGAGCAGCCCGTCGCCCCCCCCCCCCCGGGCCCCTCAGCGGGCGCACAGCTGAGCCCGGCGTGTCTGGTGGGGCTGGCGGCACAGCGCCGCGTCTGATCGAGACTCTGCGGCCAGGCCCAGCGGGACGTCCCCGTCCTTCCCCGTCCTCGCGAGGGCGCGGGCACCTCTGGAAGCCACCACCCCGGCAGCAGCCCCTGCGTGGCTGGCGCCCACTCCGCCCCCAGGGGCCCGTGCAGCCCTCCCCGCGCCCCGTCTCTGCTCAGGTGACTTCTCCCCCACCCTCAGGTGCCGTCTCCTTGCCAACTGCTCCCCAACAGCCTCACACCCACGTCAGCATCTCAGGGGCTGCCACGCTCGGCGCTGCCCCTGGTCACCGCGGCCCTGCGCATCCCCGTGTCTGAGCCAGGCCCGGGGTCTGGCCTGCCGACGCGCCTCCCAAGTCTGAGGCCGCCACCCCTTCGAGGACCCTTGCGACACCCTTCTTCCCGCCCCCCGGTCCTGTCACCCCATCTGAGGCCCTTGGGGGAGCCCCTCGAGGTGCCCCCCTCCCTGGTTGCATCAACCGTCTCAGTCGCAGTCCGAGAGTGGTTCTGTGGGGGGAGCTTGTGACGCACGTGTGAGGGCACACGCCCGTGTGCAAGCATCCTGCTGAGTGTGACATGTGCATGTGAGTGCAAGTGTGAGTGTGAGTGCACATGTCGGCCTGTGAGTGGCGTGAGTGGCGGGGTGTGTGTGTGAGTGTGACCCAACGGTGCTCTTCCCACAGCTCAGTGAAGCCACCGGGCCTGGGTGGGCCGCGGGCCCTCTCCCGGGGCGGCCCCCTGGCGTGGTCAGGGCCAGCCTGTCACCCGTGCGTCCCCTCCCTGAGGCTGCTCTCTCGCGCACTCCTTGCCTCCAGCTCCCCGATCTTCCCTCACTACCATCTCCATTCAAACCACACACGCATTCAGGCGCCCTCAGAGTCATGGGGTTAGTGGCCCCCCCTCTTTGCCAGCTGTCCTCAGGGTAACCCACTGCTGTGGCAGAGCCCCAGTGGGCGGGCTGGCCCGCCAGAGCACCGCGCACTGCTGGGAGCCCCGGGGTGGCCTCTGCTCTCCCCCAGCCCAGCCCGCCCGCCCTGCTGCTCCCGGCCACGTCTGCGCCCACATCTCCCAGGGGCACGGGTCCCACGACTTTCTAAGAGAGGGAGTGTAGAGTCTTGAGACCTTCACGGCCGCCTTGCCACGGCAGACACTTTGGCTGGGTATAGAACTGTTTTCCTTCAGAATTTTGAAGGTGTCTGTCGATCTTCCCTGTGAGGCCCGACCCAGCCGGCGTCCACGTGAGCCCTCTGAGAGCACTCGAGGATGTCTGCTGGCCGCCCGCCCGGCCGCAGCCTGCAGGGGCCCTCTGTTTTTATTTCCACGCCTCTCGGCCCTCATCTCCCCTCTGGAGCATCTGGACGTGGAGCTCCTTGGACGAGGCTCCGTGCCGCTTGGCTGTTCTTTCTCATTTTCCACCCTCTGTCTTTGTTCCACTTTCTGGGAGATTTACTTCCATCTTGTACTGAACCTTTCTATTCAGCAGCATATTTTACAATTCCAGGAGGCCTTTCTGGTTCTCTCATTGATCCCTTTTCACAGTGCTCTGTCCTGGCTAAGTGATCACATTATCTTCTTGAATTTCAGAGTGATCTAATAAACGCCCCTTTTTCCATGTTGTTCTTTGGCCTCAGGTCCTCCAGGGAGCACCGGCACACTCAGAACAGTCCTCCTCGACGGTCCAGCCAGGACGGCCAGCCCCTCACGCCCCTGCCCCCTCACTTGGCCCTCACTCGGTCTTTGCTTCTGCTCAGACCCACAAGCCAGACTGCCCCTTCCTTTTCGGGGCCTTTGCGTACGCTGCCCGTCTCGAGGCTCCCTCTATCCTCCTGCTCGGCCCAGCTAATGGGCCCCCCAGCATGTGTCCCCAGCACAGGGCGCTTCCTGAGGATGCCTCCCCGGCCCCCTGCCCCTGCTGCAAGCCCCTGGGCTCTCTCCACAGTCCTTAGCAGGAGTCCAATTCAACCTGCCCCCTCCTGGACCCTGCCTGGTGGAGGTGGCCCTGGGGACGTGTCCCCCGCTGCATCTGGGCCTGGCACGGGCAGATGCGCATGTTGATGTCGCGTGCTGCTGGGTGAGCCTCTGCCAGCTCAGGACATGCGCTGATTCCCTTCTCACTCCCGGGGCAGGAGGCCCCCCGTCAACGTGTCAGCAGGCTGTGCTCCTTCTGGAGGCTCGAGGGGGGTGGACGTTTCTGGGCTTTTCTGGCTCTAGGGGCCCCTGCGCTCCTTGGTCGTGCTCCCTTCCTGCCTCCCCTCAGAGCAGCGGTGTGACAGCGCCTCTCCGACCTGTCTCCTTCCTCACCTTTCCTCTGGATCTGACCACCTGGTGAAGCCACTGGGTCCCCCTGGATAGCCCAGGGTGAGGCCCAGCTAAAACCCGGCGGCCTCTGCAAAGCCCCTCCGCCAGGCTGGCACGTCCGCCTTGCCGTCCCCTGACCGCACGGTCACCATGCTTGCGGGCAGGGGTGCAGGTCCAACGGAGAGTAATGGGGGTTCCCGCAGGAAGTGCCCTTTGAGGGGAGACTAGGCAGGGAAAGGGTGGGTGTCACCTCTGAGCGACTGTGAGGACCTCCTGGGAGCAGCCGGGACCTACCTCAAAGTCCTGACTGAGGGGTCCCGAGAGCCGACGGGGACAAGAGGCCTGTCAGCGACGGCGGTGACGCCCGACCCTGCTCTGGGCTCTGCGGAAGCCTGGTCCCCACCAGCGCCTTCTCTCTGGTGTCCCCTCAGCTCTCCACTGCCCTCCTTTGCTCTGGCTCAGCCCCGATGGCTCCCACCCAGCCCGCGCACACTCAGCCAGCTTCCCGGCTCCCACGGCCAGAGCAACGACACAGAACACACGGCGCCTCCACCAGAACCCAGAGCCTCCCCGGGGGCTGCAGCAAAGACCCAAGGCGCAGAGACCCCATCACACCCTCCCCATCGTGTCCACCCTTCATTTCTCGCTGGCCACTCTCCCGTCCCACAGAGGGCCTTTGCACGTACTGTCCCCTTTGCATGTAGGGAGGATCACCCCAGACTCCTGAGCCCATTTTGTCATTTCCCTTAGAACCTCACTCCTAAGATGAGTCACCAAACACTCCGTGAGCCCCACACCTGCCACGGGCTGAGCCTCGGCTGGGCAATGAGCTCAGGCTGAGGGTGGGGTTGGGGGGTCAGACGGAATCACTGTCCTTAGAGATGGGGCCAGGTGTCTGCAAAAGGAGGGAGGGTGAAAGACCCAATGGCAAAAAGAAGCTTCGGAAGAGGGCTAAGGAGCAGCCTAGGCCTATGCAGTGGTGAGCAGGGGGTGGGGGCTGAGCTCAGGAGTTCCCCAATGATGCAGCGTGACCAGGGGGCGGGGGACAGTAATGTGCAGACTGAAGCTTCCAGAACGGACAGAGCAGCTTCTACAAGGAGAGAAGATGGAGGGAGGGAGCAGCTGATTAAAATAATGAGCGCTCAGCTCTCCGGCGCAGATCTGAGGAAGCGCAGAGGTCTGAGCACACAGGTGCGTCTGACCCTCAGCACACAGGTGCGTCTGACCCTCAGCACACAGGTGCGTCTGACCCTCAGCACACAGGTGCGTCTGACCCTCAGCACACAGGTGCGTCTGACCCTCAGCACACAGGTGCGTCTGACCCTCAGCACACAGG
>PVIJ01013171.1:0-28305 GCA_004024925.1 Scalopus aquaticus | reverse complement strand
GAAAATCAGACCAAGCCAATATACAAAGGAAGCAACGATATCACTGGAAATCACAGCCCTTCTCCCTCAGGAACAGACACATCACAGCGGGAAAAACCAACCAGCCAACCAAATAAGGTCAGAAAGGAACTAGAGGAGCCAACGAAGAAGTTCGAAAAGGCTCTGTGACCTCTACACACCAGGAAAGGTCACGCAATGACCCTGTTAGTCTCCAAAGGAGTCAGTCAATTTCGAAGAGATTATACCTTAAAGAAGAAAAATATTATACCTTGAAATCGAATTGAAAATGAGTAACAAAGAGTGACAAAACTGACACATTGAAAGTTTGCAAATATCATATAGCTCTAAAGAATTTCTCAATTAAAAAACTCAACTGGAAATTAAATTTAGTTGGAACATTCACAATGAAAGGACCACGTACTGAAACCTGGGGCGCTGCCAATAGGGCATTAGGAGGAATATTTACTGCAGTTCTAGAAAGGTTGGAAAAAAAAAAAAACCTAAGAAGCTAGAAAGACAATACCAAGACAAATACAAAGCATGAATAAGAAAGATACAAGAGAGTATTGGAAAAACAAACACTTCACGAAACTAGAATTGATCCATGAAACCAAATACTGGTCATTTGAAGAGGTAAAGTAAACTTTAACCAAGTAAAAAGATTTAGGAATGAAAAGGGAGTAATTACTACAGACGTAGGGTGAATGGAATAATTATGTGATTATATTATGTACTTTTATGTCCATAAAACTAAAAACTCAATGTAGTAGATAATTTTCAAGGAAAAAAATTACTCAAGGTGGTAATAATAATAATAAACAAAAATCCATTAGAGGAAATAAAATGAACCTTTCTCTTCAAGGTTCTGAACGCCTTTGGTTGATTTCTACAATATTTTCAAGATGTATAGGACAGCATCCCCACACCGAAAGTTAGGCTGCACAGACATGAGCGAATGCCCAACTTATCTTACATCACAGGGCCAGGCACCCAAACTGAAAATTCTAGATCAAAACCAGATACATACACAGACGCCCAAATCCTGAACGGCACAGTGGCACACAGAACCCAGCGGCCTCAGAAAGGACCATGGGCATCCCTGGGACGCCAGGGTGGTTCAGCCTCGGGATTCAACCTCCAGCTCGGCGCACGGTGGCGCCAGTTTCAGACGTGTTTCCTATTGGAGTTCTACTCTCATGTGTGGCCCAATGGGCTCTGGCATGTGCTCCCCCATGTCCCCCTCCCAGTTCCCAGCCTGCCAGGGCAAGGTCGGAGGGGCTCATGCCAGCCTGGTGTGCCCTCTCAGGTAACCCGGTTGGCTCTGTTTAGTTTCTGTCTCCTCCTCGCCTCCAGCTCCCGGCCAGACTGCAGCAGGCAAGCAAAGGAGCCTGCGGAACTGACCTCACATTGACCGTGACTTCACGCAGCTAGCGGGTCCTTCTTGACCCACCAGCGCTGGCGGGGGTGGTGGGGGAGTGTGATCCTGGGGTGGAATGGGGAGCCAGGCCTGCAGCGCGTGGGCAGAGGGGACGGGAGGCAGCTAGTGGTGACCCCAACCCCTCAGTCTCCGTCTCCAGAGAGCAGATTTCAGAGGGCTGGAGCGCTGGAGCTCGGCGTTCCCAGACTGAGCCTTCGACGGGTGTAGGCTGGTGTTCAGGGGCGCTCCCGGACTGTCTCAGGGACACAGAGCCCGAGGTTCTGAACAAAGGCCAGGGGTGCCTCAGCGGGAGCCCCAGCAGACGCCGCGACCGCGTACCCACAGTGGCCCCCCCCGCTGGGTGCACGAAGCACGTGTACTGCCCCCAAGCGCGGGCACCGCGTGCACACCTGGCTGGTGCCAGGCAGGATGGGCAACCCGGCAGGAAAGAACCACTTTCGAACAGGAGCCAGGAGCACGGGCTGGGCTCGGGGGGCAGCACCCTGTGCCCCTCCTTGCCATCCATTCCCTGCCAGCACTGCCCTCTTGCCACTTGGGTCTCAGCTCCCGGCCGCGCCCTCCCGGCCGCTCAGCCACCGCGCAGCCGAGCCCCTGCCCCAGCCTGCCCCGGCGCCTCACGGCCCGGCCTGCGGCCCCCGGCTCGTCCCACCACCGCTGTGCTGGGGGCTGTTCCTGCGTGCGCGGGGAAGTCTGAAGGGAAGGACACTCCTGGGCCCGCAGCACGGTCTCCTGGGGGCTTTGTCTTCCCAGCAGCAGGGAGAGGCCCGGCCAGACCAGGACGGACAGGACACAGGCGGCCACCCCAGAGCCTCGCGCCACCTGTCCTCTCGAGGGGCCAGTGGCCCGTCCCCACCCCCTCGCACACAGCCCGGCTGGCGGGCAGTGGGAGGCGGCAACCCTGCCGCGTCCCCAGCAGTTGCGGGCACACCTGCCGGGGGTGCGGTGGGGGCTGTGCTGGCAGCTGAGGGCCGGGCCCGGGGCGGGGGCCGGGCAGCTGGGCCACGGGCCTGACAGGTGGGCGGGGGCCCGGCAGCTGGAGGGCAACAACTGGAGGGGGGGGTCGCGTGGGAGCAGAGCCAAGCGGGGTGTCTGTGTGTTGCGTGGGAGAAGGGCCGGGGCCTTCGGGGGCCCCCTGGCCACCCCCGTTTGGCAGTGAGGGCCTGGGCTTTTCTGCCGCCTGCTTTTGGGGGACTGGGGCGGCCCTGGTGTGCACGCTGAGTGCGGGGGTGTGGGGGTGCCCGAGGGTGCGGGTGGCTCTGGGCCCTGGGACAGGCCGGGCCGCAGGGCGCGGAGCCGCGGGGGTGGACGCTCTGTGCGGCCCTGCCGAGGTCACGTGACCTTCCGGGGAACCAGGGTCTGCAGACGGTGGGGCCTGGAGGCTGCTGGGGCAGGGTCCAGCGGGGGACCCCGGGCCACGACCAGCGATGGGCACCCCGGCGGGCACAGGGGCCTGGTGCCAAGTGGGCAGGGACCTGGGGGCCGGCTCTCATGCACCTTGGACCCTGCACAGGCCGTGTCCATTGAGGCACTGCCCTGGGTGAGGAGGACACGGGCGCCCTGGCCAGGGGCCCCCCAGCACCGCCACCCCCACCCCCTCCTGGCTGTCGGGTCCAGGTCTCTGGTGGAGGCCCTGAAGGTGGCAGGACCTGGAATTGGGCGGAGGGGACGCCGGAGGCCCAGCATGCGCCTGACCTCAGCCCCTGCCCGGCGCCTTGGCCTGGGCGCTCGCCCCGTCAGACGGGCCGCCGCTGTCTGCTGGTGTGGCCGGGAGCCGCGTGCCTGGCGGCCAGTGACCCTCCGCCAGCTCCGGGCCTAGCTGCGGCCGCGTGCGTGGCTGGGCCCGCGCTCCCCGGGCCGGGCTCCCTGAGTCCAGGCCGCCAGCTGTCCGCGCTCGTCCGGGCGGGGCCGGTGCACAGGCGGGCCCCGCGCCGAGGCCCTCCCGCAGGGGCCGCGTCCAGCTGGCTGCCCCCCCCGCCCCGACAGGTGTGGGGTGACTCAGGGCCCCAGCAGCTGTTGGACGTGGCCCGGAGCCCCCCGCTGCCCGCCTTGGCGAGGGCTGCCCCTCAGACCCCCGGGCAGTTGGGCGGGAAGGGCCTCTGTGGCTCCTGCCTTCCCCACCCCAAAGCCGGGACCCTGCACACGCAACACCCCTGCTCGCACCCCTCTCTGGGAGGGTCTTGGGCCTCCCGGTGCCGCTGCCGCCTGGGAGCGCGGGGCGCGGGCAGGCTCAGGGACTGCACCCCACGCCGGCGGCCTCAGCCCTTGAAGAGGGTGGCTGGCCTGGGGCGGGGGGAGCCTCCTCCCCCGTGCAGGGCGGCTCTGGAAGGGACGTGCTCAAGGCCCAGGACGGCAGCGAGGGCGGGTTCTGCCCCGGCCAGAGGCAGCTGCATGGAGAGGAGGCAGCCCTGGGGGCGTGGGCGCACCCCGTGGCCGAGGACGCCCCCCTTTGGCTTGAGGCCCTTCCTCTGCACGTCTCCGTTCACCCTCCTCTTCTGTCCACAGTTCCATCCTTCACCTGCCGTCCATCCGCCATCCATGCACCACCCACCACCCGTCCATCCGTCCATCCGTCTGTCCGCCCACCCAGCCTCCATCAACCACCCGTCCTTCTGTCCGCCCGTGCATTCACGCCCCACCACACGTCCATCTACTCGCTCATCTCTCCATCCACCGACTCAGCCTCTGTCCCTCCCGCCCCAGGCCTGCGTGCGCCTCATTCCGCCCTCAGGCAGTGAGAGCTGCCGCCTGTGTCTCCTGTGGCAAAGACAAGAAGATCAAAAGGCGGGTGACCGGCGCTGGCCTCAGAGTGATGGCCACACCCACTAAAAACAGACCGGGACGGCCAGCCCCCCCTTCCTGCCCTGTCCCCAGCCCCTGCCCCTCTGGAGGGGCACACGCCTTACGGCCCAGACCAGCGGGGTTGTGGCCAGCGGGCTCAGGGCGGTCGGGCCTGGGCGGGTCGAGGAAGGGCTGCGTCTGGATGGGTCTCGGGGTGGGGCTGGCACTGAGGGCGGGGCCCAAGGCAGGCCGAGTGAGCTCGGGGAGCCTGGGCGCCCCCAGAGGTGGCGGGGGACAGTGGAGGGGGCTGGCCGGGGGGCCCTGGGACCTATGGGCCATCAGAGCCCTGCCGAGCTGCCCGGGCACTTGGGGCGGACGCCCTCTAGGCCCTCTGATGCCCGCTGTGCCCTTGAGTCCCCAGGCGCAGCCCTGCCTGGGGGCTGCCACCCTCCGGGGTCCAGAGCAGACGCCCAGCCAGGGTGGGGGAGCGGTGGGTCATGGGGCAAGGGCCGTCGGCTGCGGGGGCAGCTGTTGGCAGGCAGCGAGCGGGCACCAGCAGTGCCTGGCGTGGCTGCGAAGGCAGCTTCCAGGAGGGCCCAGGCCTCGAGGAGGGGCCCCGAGAAGGATGGGGGTGGGCAGGCGCTACGGGAAGGTGCTGCTGGGGGCAGGTGCGAGGCCAGGCAGGGGAGAGCACCTGGATCCAATTCCAGGGAGAAGGGTGCCTCGGGCCCGAGCGGGGAGCGCGTGATCTGGTTTATGTTTGAAAGATCCCTCTGGCTGCTGTGTGGAGACAGGAATGAAGGGGGAGAGTAAAAGCGGGGTGCCCCTGGGGATGGGGCCGGCCCTGGTCTTTGGGAAGGAGCTCTGCCTTCGTACATGCTGTTCCTGCCGGCCGGAAGTGCCCTTCCACCTCTGGCAGAGCTGAGGGGGGCTGAGGTTTGTTGTACTCTGCCCCCGCCCTGCACAGGCAGGCGCCTGCTGTGTGTGCCCCAAGGCCCCCGTACCCTGAGCCCCCACTCTGGCTGTCAGAGCTGGAAGCAGGAGGCCACGTGGGCAGCAGAAAGCTGTCGCTGTCGCCTGCCAGTGCAAGGCGGGAAGCGGGCACCAGCGTCGCAGCCCGCGTGGAGGCCCCACAGGTCCAGCGAGTGGAGGCCAAAACCGAGACCGGGCGTCCCAGGCCCTCGGAATCTGCACAGCTCTGAGGGGTGCCATCCTGTCCCACCACCTGCCGACCAGGCGCACAGAAGGTGTGGGCAGTGGGACATGTCCATGCCACGGGCCCCTGGGTCATCGGGGTCTGGAGTGAGTTGTGGGGGAGCGCCAACACCTGAAAACTGTGCCCCACAAACCGCAGGGGTTGGAGGTGGCCCCCTCAGGCTGCCTGGTGTTTAAGGCCTTCCCGTGATTCCTCACTGGGTCCTGTGGCCTGTGGTCACCCCCTCCCTGCCCCACAGGATCCCAGGCCCCTGGAGGGCCTGCTGCGATCGCAGCTGGACGGAGACGGGGCCTGCAGAGAGCCCTGTCCACCCCCCTCAGGAGCTGGGGGAGCTGGGGTCCACTTTCTGACGTGGATGTGGGGCCTCGCCCCCCTCACTGGCATCTGCTCCCTCCCTGCCCCGGGCCTGGCCCGCCTCCCGCCCCCCTGCGCCGTGCCAGCTTCTCCGTGCACACCCTCACGTATCTGCTCGCTCTGGTCGGTGGGTTGCCCGCCCTGGCACCAACTCACGCAGGACACCCCAGCCCTGACCCCTGCCAGGAGCAGGACACGTCCCCAGGGGCAGTCATGCCCCACGGCCAGCAGGCGGGCTGCCCGCGCCCTGGCCCCGGGGCTTCAGGCCCCGTCTCAGCGTGGCTCCGCACACGGCCTCATGCGCTCCTCACTAGGCCTTGGGAAGGAGACGTCCAGCAGGCACAACTGACCCGCACACAGCTTCCGGAGCGGTGCCCGGTGCCCAGGGCTGAGCTGGGGACACAGAGAGGGACCCAGACAGTCCCCAAACCCAGAGAGAGCCCCGGGCTGGGCTTCCACCTGGGTGTGATGCGGGAGGTCTGGGGCCTGCTGGGATGACACCGGGGCCACCGGGGCCGGCACAGGGGCTGGACTCTGACCTAGAACCTACACGGGGGCTCACGCAGGCAAGGATGGACCCAGAGTGCACAGTGTGGGTGATGCACTGAGGACCACCCGGCTCGGACAGTGCCAAGGCAGCCGGGCACGAACTTCACAGGCTTGTCTGGATGCAGGCTTGGAAGCTGGGAACCCATGTGGGGTCACCAGAGGCCTGTAGCACCACAGGGGCAGGAATGGAGGGCAGAGATGGGTCCACACCCTGTGCCCCTGCCACTCGACGGAGCACAGCTCAGCATCTGACACCTGGGACATCAGTGCCCAGTTGGCAACCTCATCACTGCCAACAGCACCTGGGCATCAGCAAACCCCCCAGCTCACACCCCAAGTCACCCGTGAAAATGCCCGGAAGATGAGTGAGGTCAGGCTGACAGCAGACAGCTCAGGAACTGAGCAGCCCTGAAGACAGAAAGATGCACCAAGACCCCAGGAGTGCCCAGCCCCACAGGGAAGGACACGGCGTCCAGCAAATGCTGAGGGCAAGAAAACGCTGTGGGCTGTTAAGCATAGGATCATCTACAGAGTTCCAGAGAACTCGGAAGAGATGAAGTTGAGGATGAAATTCTAGACACAGAAAAGAGAACAAGATGCCGTAAAAAGAGCTTCAATTTCATGAGAAGGAATACTAGAAAGAGGCAACAGGGGTGAGAGTATGAAAGAGATGATGATAAGTGACAGAACTCTCTGGAGCTTAAGTACTCAAGCTTCCACCAAGTGTCCAGCACAGTCAATGAACAGGGTCACCCACGATGGAATTTCCCTGGGGATTTCAGACTCCTGAGCCTAGACTGTCACTACTAAAGATTTCCAGGAAAAAGACAAAAGAAAGACCACTGGGAAAGGCAGGGGCATAAGGCTTCTCCCCAGCACACCTGGGGCCCACAGGCTGTGGAGCAAGGTCTTCCAGTGCTGGAGGAAAATGCTTCCAGCTGGAATTCTATACCCAGTTAAACTAGCAATAGGCCATACCAGCTGAATAAAGACATTTTTAGATGTGTGAGGGTTGAGGACACTTCCCTCTTACGAGGAGGTGCTTAAGGTTTCCCCGGAGAACAGAGGAAGCAAATGCTAAAGGGGTCAAGGGAGCATCGAACCCCGCCTGGGTCATCACCATGGCAACCCAGGATGCAGCCAAGCAGGAAGCCTCAAGAAAACACCTATGTCTATGTCGCAATAGCTGCATGGACAGCTCCAGGGACCTCCAGTGGGCAGGACAAAGGGGCCTTTCGAAATGGACACCAGCCTGAAAATTTGGGCACTCAGATGAGAGGATGAAGGCAGATAATGAACACAAGGGAAGGAGGACAGCAGTGAGCAGGACTGTGGAACTCTCTAGAATCAGTTCTTTGAAATCCAACCCATCAAAAGGTTAATCAAGACCAAAACAAAGAGCTGAAATCTGTGCAGAAAGGACCGTGGCGAATCCCAATCTTAACACAGAACCGCGATAAACCCGCCGTGGGAGGCAGGACCTCAGGGCTGAGTGACCTAAGGGCACACCACAGTCACACCCTAACACAGCCAATGCGTTCTGGGGCAGGAAGAGGCCGGGAGGATTGCAGCATCACACAACACCACACGAGGCGAGGGGAGACCACAAAACCTCACGATGACTCCGACTTCCCACATTTTATGATATTTTCCCTTTGACCTAAAAGTGACATTTAGAAATGAACTTCTCTTTTGGTGGAGAAACATTTATCTGAATTCAGCAATCTCTTGTTTCACTTTGTTTTTTTTTTTCCTTTTGGTTGTTAAGAAAAATGAATAATTAAAGTGTCAGTATCATATTTACAATAGTTTCCGGTGGCACATCTGTTGACTTGTCCATCCCTGCACCTGCCCACCTACCCCCAAACACAAAACCATCCATCCACCATGCGTCCATCCTCCATCGCCGGCCGACCATTCGTCCGTTCACCCACCACCCGTCCATCCACTTTCTCTCCCCCAATTCTAGACCACAACCCCGTATCTCTGTTCATTTATCCATCACCCACCCATCCCTCCATCCATCCATCTACTCCAGGATCCACCCACCATCCCTCCCTCCCTCCCTCCACCCACACACCCACCCTCTGTCCGGCCACGCGCCCTTCCTCTCCCTCTGGCACCCACACATCCATCTATTACCCTCCCCACTAGCCTACCCACCCTTCCCCCACGCTTGTGCAGTTCTGTGTGGAACGCCACTGCCCTGGCACCGGGACGGGTATCCCTGGGCCAGCAGGGACAGCCTTAGGGGACACGGAGGTCACGGAAATTTTCACTTTCACTTCAGATCTTTCTGTACTGCCAGAATTTTCTACAGGTTCAAACCATCCATCTCCATAAATGCTTCCACTGAGAGAGGTCACGACAGCACCGGGCGCTCCTCTGCCCTCCCCCGGGACAGCTCTGCGCTGAGGCCTCCTGACAGCGACCCCGGCGGCTACTTTCAGACTGCCCCGCAGAGTGCCTGCCATCCTGGCTCCCCTCGCGGCGCCTGCTCTGGGCCTGCACGCGACCACCCAGCTCTGCAACCACACGGTGCATTTCTGACAGGGTGGGTCCATGACCCCAGGGCCACAACCCATCTCCCTGGCCTCCAGTGCAACCCACTGCTGGGGGCCCTTGGGGTTGGGACCTGCTCAGCAGGTGGCCTTCGACGCACGCAGTGCCCATCCCTGGTCTAGTTGCCCAAGCGATGCCTTGGGCTCTGGGCCTCCCCTTGGCAGCAGGTGGGGAAGACGCGCCCGCAGCGGTGCCCGCAGAGGGGCGGGGGCGGGCACTTCCACCTCGCCACGTGCCGGGCGCCGGGCCAGGTGCTCAGCAGCCGGGGCTCCAGGTAATCCTGGCCGGGGGCCCGGAGCCAGCCTCCCGGCCTCCTGCTCGAGACGTGGAGCCCTGGCTCCGAGGCCCAGCCTCTCTCTGAGCCGCTCAGCACTGCTGGCAGCGGTCGCGGGCGCAGGGGTGGGCAAAGGCGGCTGTGGCTGGTGCAGGGCGCGGGGGAGGGCCAGGGGCCGCGTGGCCGGGGGCGGAGGGACAGGGAAGATTTGCGGGGGAGGGCAGGCACGCGCCGTGGCGCAGGCTGAGAGCCGGCGGGTCAGAGAGGGGCTGGGGGAGGCTGGGGGGACGCAGGCCCCAGGGTGCCCAGCGCAGCCCGCCGAGCGCTCAGGGTGCCCGCACTGAGCGTGGACCCCTCTGTCCTGTCCCTGGCTGCTGCTTCTAGGGTCACCCCACCGGCTCAGCCCCCCACCCTGGCTGGGCTGGCTCAGGAGGTGGGCGGGAGCCGGTGGGCCAGGGCAGGGCCAGCTGAGCTGCTCTCTATGCCTGGACAGGGTCCTCTGTCCCTGCCTCAGGCCGGCCGGGGTCGCACAGGGAGAGACTGGGCGGGGGCTCCCTGCAGGGTGGGGCGGGCAGGGGCTGTTGGGAGAGCGGGACGGAGGGAAAGGGGCAGCGAGGGGTGGGCGGCGAGGCCGGGCTCAGGAAGCGAGGGAGGGAGGAGCGCGGGAAAGCCAGCGGAGGGGGGCGGGGCGGCACGGGAAGTGGGGGAGGGAGGCAGGGGTGCTCCAGGCCCCGCCTGGAAGGGGCTCCGTGCAGGGTGCAGGAGGGAAGGCCTCCTCACAGGGCCTCGGGGCGCCCGCCTGCGGGAGTGTTCCAAGAAGAGATTTATTAGTGAAACAAAAGCATATTTTTTCGGGCAGGACTGTTTGTGCAGCTACCTCATGACACTGCCTTGGCCTGGGGCCCGGAGGGGCGGCGGGAGGCCCGGCCCTCTCGTTAGTTAGCAGAGGTCCCCACCGGCCTTATCTGGTCCGGGACATCAAAGCGGGGGCTTTTCATAAGCGAATTAAAGTAGCACACAGCAGCCCAGGGCCCGAGCCCCCCGGCCAATTAGCTCTGAGTGCCGGCGGCCGAGCCCTCTCTGGAGCCCCGGTCTTGTCAGGCTCCATGAGATATTTTGCCCAAAGCTCATTATAATAATGAACCTGCATTTCTTTCCCCAAGAGAATAATTAGCAGACTTCCAATGGGTTAAAGCGGCAATTTGAAAAGTGCCCCCTTAATTGCCGCATTCACTTCATTTTGCGACAAGGACATGTTGACGTCTTTGGAAGGAGCCCGGCGGCCTAGCCGGGCGCCGTGAGGCCCCCGAGAGGGCTGGCCGCTGCTGGCCGCTGCTGGCCCCCCGCCGTGCCCCCCGCCGCACCCCCGGGCCACGTCCCGCCCTGGGCGCCCCTCAGGCCCACCCCAAATGTTGGGCTGTGCCCGGACCGAAGGCCTCGGAGGCGCGGCTGGTCAGGCCCACCCTGCTCGGGGAGGCCGAGGCCCGGAGGCCACAAGAGGACCCAGGGGCGGCTCCTAGCTAGATGGGCCGGGAGGTGACCCGCTGCTGTCCCGCAGGAGGAAGTGAGGTGTGGGGAATGGGGCGGCCGAGGGCTCCAGCGACCTGGGGCCCCTCCCCCGGGGTCACCCAGGCGGTGGCCAGGCTCCTCGAGGCCCCACAGGCAGAGCTGCCGTCCTGCGTGCAGCCCAGCGCAGGCAGGGCGGCCCGGACAGGCAGAGCTCAGTAGAGGCGGGGTGAGGCAGGGACCTGCCGTGCACAGGGGCGCCCCCAGAGCCAGGCCCCCACACGTATGGCTTTTCCTGTCCTGATCACAGGCACGGTCGCCGGGCAACGGGGTCACCGTCCCGCCCCCACTTCCATGCAGCCGCCTCGGACCGCTGCTGGGAGCGGGGCGGGGGACACTCCCCAGCGCGGGGGTGTGGCTTCCGGCGGTCAGCGTGGCGGTGGCAGCTGGGACTGACGAGCCTCAGTTCCCCCCTGCAGCGTGACCTGGGGGTCTGTGTGCCGAGGCAGCCCGGCACCTGCAGCCCGCTCCTGGGTGCTTGGCACCCCCGGGCCAGGGCATTGCCCCCCCTTCCGGGAGCTGGGTGGGGCGCAAGTGGCTCTGGCCCGTGAGTCCGAGGCTCCCGCCCCGCCCGCTGCCGCCCGCCCCGGTCTCTAGGCCGCCACAAGGGCTTGGCCCGCAGCGGCCTGGCCGGGGCTGGAGCCGGTGACGGGGGTGCCCTGCTGCCCACGTGGGGCTGACCGTGGCGGGACTGGTGAGGCAGCAGCCGGCGGGGGCGCCCTGCGTGTGCTGAGCGTCTGTGGGGGCGGCAGGTGGAAGCTCGTGGGGCCGAGCTAGGGGGCGCAGGCAGGGGGAGGCCGGGAGAGGAAAGATGAGCATGGCCGAGGGGACAGGAGGCGGCAGGGCCCCAGGGATCCGGGCCAGCCTGGGCAGGTGGCAGCCCCGGGCACCGGGCGGGTATCAGCCCCGAGCTTGGTGATGGGCAGGCCGGGGCAGGCGGGCAGGGAAGGGGCTGGGGGCAGCGCTGCAGAGGCTGCAGGCCCAGGCGGGTGCCGGTCCCAGCAAGCGGCCCCCCACCCCAGCACGCGGCCCTCCCCTCCTCTGCCCTGCCCAGATTGGCACTGCCTGCAGGGGAAGGGAGGGCGGGCGCACGCTCTGCTGCTGGCGGGGAAAGTTCCCTGAAGAAGCGAATCTATCCCAGGCTGCCAGGATTTCCAGTGCAGCCTCTGTGAAGCTGCGCAGTTGGGGGCACACATGGGCACCCCAGAATCCTCCTGCAGGCCGCACTGGTCCCCGGTGAGTCAGGTGTGGGCCCTGCCAGCCGTGGCCCCCTCAGTCTGCCCGACACCCTGATGTCCTGGGGACAAGTGTTGCCCTTCGGCTCCTGAACAGCGGCAGGGCAGGCGCTCAGGTGGCCCTGTGAGACTCCGCCTGGCCGGCCCGGAAGGCCCAGGGTGCCAGGCCCGCACAGACCATGCCGCGGGTGTGGGGGCCTGGCCTGCTGGCCGGGCAGGCACACGAGCAGACCGGCGGGTCCAGGATGGCACCTCCCCGGCTGACTGTCCAGCCGGCTTACCAGGCACCTTGCCCCTGTGCTGAGGCCGCGGCTGCCAGCAGCTTCTGCTCCAGCCACAGACTGGCCGAGAGCCCCTTCCCTCCCGCACCCCCAGGGCGGGGCCTGCTGGCTCCCTCAGCGCTGGGACCTGGGGGGCCTTCGGGGCGCCTGCTGCCACACCCAGAGCTGGGGGTCCCTGGCACCACGTGGAACGGCTCACTTCCCTGACTGGGCCTGTGGGTGCAGCCTGCAGGGGCAGGGACGTGCACTGGTGCCATCTTGCCTTCCTGACCCTGCCTGGCAGAGGTGAGGGGGTCGCCTGGGCTCCAGGCTGGGGGGCTTGCCCAGCGGGTGCTGTGTCGTCCAGATTTATACGTGACGCTCCATCGGGAGGCTGGGCTATGAGGGGTGCAACAAGGCTAACTGGGGTCCCCGACTGGGCGCTGACCCTCGAGGGCTGGCGGCGGCATCGGAGGAGGCGGCGCGCAGAGGCCGTCCAGGGCGCGGAGAGGCGGCGGCCGCCCGCGGTGGAGCCCCGGCCCGAGGGCCTGGGTCTCAGGCCGGCCTCCCGGACTGCGGAGACGCCGCTCCGCTTTAGCCCTCGCCTGGGCGCTGAGTCCTACAGCGACCCGCCCGCTGACCCGTGGGCGAGAAGAGCCGCTTCTCTGAGCCGCACCAAGGACGGACTATGGGGGCACCGTGGATGCTGGGCACCCTGCCTGAGGCCTTGCGGGGAGGAGCCGGCGCGAGCCCCTCCCGCCGCTCTTCCACTCGGGAGCCGGCGTGGTCCGCACAGCCGCGCGCCCACGCACCTCGCGCTGCTCTGCGTCCGCCCCCCGACTCTGCCCACCGACAGGCCCCTCTGCTTGCACTGCCCGCCCGAGGCCCGCGTGGCTGTGCTGCCCCGGAAAGTGGCGAGCAGCCGCCACTGGGGACCGGCCGGGGTGTGGCCGGCCCCGCACGCGCGCCAGGCCAGGGCGGAGGAAGCCGGGTCACAAAGAGGCCGACAGCGTGTGGGTACCGGGAGCCCTTACCTGCCCCCCCAGCCGCGCTGCGGGACCCCGCCCCACCGCCTGCCAGGCCCGGGCACTCGGGCTGTGGGTCCTGGGAGAGGGGGGTGGGGCGGGGACGAGCTGCTGGGGCGCAGACCCCACCCCCTCTGCAAGCACGCCCCCCGCAGCCTCTGCGTCGCGCGTGTGCCTCCAAGCGGGGAGCCGCGCCCTGCTGGCACCCCTCGGCGCAGCTCTGACTATTGCAAATTCGCATCATTTCTGCGGGAAACTAAAACACAGCACGAGGGGCGTGTAGGGGAGGTCTGCGTGGCGGGGGAGGTGGCGACTGCGAGCGCAGCGCTGAACACCCGGACACGGCCTCGGCGCCCAGGCCTCAGCGCGCCCCGTGTTCCTGCGCGCGCGCCAGCGAGGGGACGCGGCCGGGGCTCCGCGAGGACAGTCTTGGCCTCTCCGCCGCCCCCAGCCACCGCTGCGCGGACTCCGACCCCCCGGGTGTGGCCACCCTCCGTTGACCCCACCCCTCGCCGCCACAGAGCCAGGCCGCTGCCCGGGGCGCTCTCCTCCGCCGGGCACCTGAGAACCCGCCCGGCCCGCCCCCCACTTCCTCCCTGTGGGTCCCCGCGGTGCGGCCCTCGCTTCCCGCCTGCCCCTCTGGCCGCTTCTCCTGCGGCCACCCCATAGTGGACCCCAGCCGGCCCCAAATCAGGCAGACCCACGCGCGTCGCCCACCAGGCCCGGCGCGGAGGCGAGTTCAAACAACGCGACCAATTTATAAACAATTTTCTCTGCGACGATTAAGTTACATTTTCCCCAATAGCTGCTTAATTTTCTTGTCAAAAATACACGGTTTTCGCATTTGTCTCGCTGTAAGGGTAATTAATTTCCAGACCATAAGTAAGAACTTAATTTGATACCTGCAAGGATTATAAACTATTTCAAGCTGTTGTTTACATGAAATCAAGAAAGATTCGTTCTGTTTGCAATTATGTTAATGAGGAAATAGAGTGGGTGTTTTTTCTTTTAGGGAACGCGGCATAATTCTGCCATTACCAATGAATTAGTATAAAAAGGCTCGGGGCGCCCCTTCGCCCCCCACGGCTGTTGTGGAGGTGACCCTGGCTGGCAAGGGTGCCCCAGGAGGCTGGGATGGTCCCGGCGGGGTCGCCCAGCACTGGCCTGTCCCTCGGGCTGCCCGCCACGGGCGGGACTGCGGCGCCGTCCCCCAGCCCCCTCTGACCCGGACACAGGAGATGGGGCCGCTGGGCGCCCACCGACAGAGGCGCTGCCCGTCGCCAGCCGAGCCGGGGGCGCCGGCGTGCAAAAGAGGCTGCTGGGGCGGCACGCAGACGAGCGGGTCCCGCTGTGGGGGGAGAGGTGGGACAGGGCCCGGCCGGGGTGGTGTCCACCGCCACGGTGAGTGACGAGCTGGCCTGGACCCGAGCCAGGCATCGGCGGCTCCTGGGATGGGCTTCCGAGGGCAGAGGCGCGTGGGCACAGGCTGGTGCAGAGGGAGGGGAGGGGAGCTGGTCAGATGTGCCCAGGCCGGGACACTCGGGCCCCAGAGCGAGGGCCGAGGGCGGGCAGCGGCGGGCGGCCGGGGATGCTGGAGGAGGCTTCAGGGGCCTGGCAGGCTGGAAACCAGCCCGGCTGAGCCTGGCCGTGGCCGCGAGCTGCCTGGGGCCCATCCCGGGCAGCTGTCCCGGGGCGGGGGCTGGCCAGCCGCCGCCGGATGCGCTCTTCCTCTGGGCCTCCCCGAGCCTGCTGGGTGCCTGCCGCCAGGCACTGTGGGCAGAGGCCTCGTAAATCCCGGGATGCCGGAGACAGCCCAGGTGAGGCCCGAACAATGTCCCTTTGTGGCCCCGCGGGGACGCTTTGCCACCGCTTGCCACCGGCCCACAGGCTGGGGGCCTCCCCGCGGATCCAGTTTCGCTCCCGGCCCTCGGGGGGCCCGGGACAGGCCTGCGCCCTCCACACAGGGACCATTATGGCCGGGATAAAGGCTGCCTGTGCTGGTGGCCGTGCCGCCTCCACGCCGTCCCCGGCAAGCCGTCAGGGGCTGCGGGCAGGGCTCACGGCCATGCTGGGGGACGGGCCGGCCCGGCTGCCCGGGGCGCATCACGGGGCCGCGCTCTGAGGCAGGGGACACGCGGGCCGAGTGGGGGGCAGCCGCCTTGAGGCCGGGACCCCGACGTGGTTCGTCCCCTCCCACACGAAGGCTGAGAAAGCAGAGGCAGCGGTGGGCGCATCTCAGCCCTGGCTGGCCGGGCCCGGAGCAGGACAGCGGGGTGGGGGCGAGCTGCGCTGCTGGCCCCCAGCCCCCCGGCTCCCCCTGCCCGGCCCCGAGGGCAGGGACAGGGCTTGCAGGCCACAGAGCCGGGCGGGGGCTTGCCCAGGACCAGGCAGCCCCAACTGCCCCGCCCAGTGCAGGGTGGACACAGAGGCCAGCGGGACGGGTGACGTGTCCGTGGCCCACGGTGGGGGCACCTCTGGCGACACCCCTCCATCTCCTCAGCTGTCGGGGGGCGCCGGCCACGCCTGTCCCCAGGAAGCACCGGCCTGCAGAGGCGCCTCGAAGCTGTCCCCAGGAGACGGTGGACGCCAGGCCGGGCCCCGGGCTGCGGAGCCTGGCTTGAGGGCCGAAGGGAGAGAAGCCCCTCGCCCTCCCGGCCGTGTTGCCGGCTCCCCAGGGGCAGCCCGGGCCCCGTGGCAGGCCCAGGGCCACGGGGGCCAGTGTGAGGGGCTTTGCTTCGTCCTCGAGCTCCCACGAGGGGGGAGGGGACACGAGGCCGCCAGCAGAGAGCCAGCCAGGCCCCCAAGCCAGTGTGCCAGAGCGGGCAAGGCCACCAGCCCCTGGGTGGCCACGGCCAGGGCTGGACGCCCGCCGCCGTCAAGCCCCAGGCGGCCCCGGGGGGTCTGCACGGCCGCAACGTCGTGAGGCCTCGAAACTCAGGCCCGTGTGTGTCGCCCGCGGCCTTGCGGCACCCTCAGCCCGAGCCCACTGCAGCCTCGGCCAGGCCGCCGGCCGCCCCGTCAACACCCCATGTCCAGCCGCGCCCTGGAGCTTGGGCTGACGGCGCCGGGGGCACAGCTGCCGGAGCCGGCAGCCGGCCAAGGCCTCGCACGGCCGCCCGGGGCGGGGGCGGGTGCTGGGTGGTGCGCACAGCCCGCCGCATGGGGCCCTGTGCGGCGGCCGCGGGCGGCCACCCCGCCGCCCACACAGTGCCTCTTTATGTGCGAGTCCGCTGTGGCGCGGGCCGGCGGGAGCAGAGCCGCGCAAGCTGACCGGCCTGGGGCGGAGACGGGAGGGGCCGGAGAGCGCACCAGGCCGCAGTCACCGGCCCCACGGCGCGTTCTCCACTGGCCCAAGGAGCCGGCCGGGCAGGAGTCGGGTCGCGGCCCCCCAGGCCCAAGGCCCAGCCTCACTCCCAGTGACCCTCCGGCCTCCCAGGAGCTGCTGGTGGCCGCCCCTCGGCCGCCCTGCTGCCCCTGCGGGCCCCGCACACCCGGCCGGTGCCTGCCCAGCCTGAGTCCGCCAGGCTGCTCCTGAGGGCCAGACCCTGCGGGATGTGGGGAGCAGGCCCCTCGGCAGCCCGTGTTCCGGGCACTTTCTGGGTGCTGGATACTGGGCTGCTCCCTGCTCCTACTGGCGGTCAGAGGGCACCCCCAAGAGGGGCCCAGGAGGGGCAGGCTGGGGGCAGGGCCCCCACACCCCGCTCTGGGCCAGCTGGGCACCTTCCTCAAGGCCGGGGGGGCAGCGGACGAGGGGCGGGCGGGGAGGCAGGAGCTGCCAAGCCCAACAGCCCAGCAAGCCTCAGCCCCGGCTGAACCCACAAAAATTTCCGTTTGCCTCGGAGCCTCAGGGCCCGGCCAGCAAGAGGCCGTCCGTGGGCCGGAGAAATGGCGGCTCTGGACGGGCGCTGGCCTGGCCACTCTGGCGCTGTCGGCCATTTCGTGGACGCTCATGTCCAGTGGTGGATGTGGCCGGAGCGGGCGGAGGCGGCGCTGCCCACCCAGCAGGGCTGCGGGCGGGGCTGGTGCCAGCACCTGCCAGCAGGCCTGGGGGGCCCTGAGCCCCTCTCCCCGGCACCGACCCCTGAGACCGGCCCCGTGCTGGACGTGCTGCCCCAGCCGAGGGGCCTGCGTCCGGGGAGGGGGCAGCAACCGCCCGGCCTGGCCCCTCCTGGCGGCCGCGGCCCCGCCCCGCCCTGGACGTCTATTTTTGGTGGTGACTCGGCCGCTGCTCAATATGCAGGACCGTCGGCTGCCGTGTCCTGGCCCACCGGGGACGCGTCTCCAAAGGGCCCATTTTGATCAAAATACATGTTTTTCTGAGGTTGGCCACGGCGGCCGGGCAGGATTCGCTGCAAAAGCCAGGCTCCGGCGGCCCTCATGCCGGCCCCCCGGCGCTGCCCAGACGCTGCCCACGGGACCCCGCACAGCCGCCCCTCACCCCGACTCGGCCTGCCCCTCCCCTGCGCCGTGTCTCTGGAGACACCACGGGGATCTGGGCGCAGATCTGAGCTAAACTGCTCAAAAATGTCAATTTCCTTTCTGGTCAAATTCGAGGCCTATAAAATAGCGCCATTCAGGATCGAGGCCCCTTGGTGGGGGGGGTGGCGCTGAGCTCCGCCGGCCCTGACCGCCCAGGCCCAGGCCCGTCCCCGCAGCACTGCCCGCTCGGGAGCTCGCCGCCGACGTGCCCCGGGCTCTGCGTGGGGTCCCTGCCTGCGTGGACCCCGACGTCCCCCTCACAGGATGCTGAGGGGCTAACCGGCGTGACCGCCCGGTCTCACGCCCCGAGAGCCACGGGCACAGGCCACGCCCGGCCGCGGGCCCCTGGAGGCAAAGGGAGGCCGGCGCTGTCCTCCCTGAAGCAGGGAGGGTGGGGGCCCCGAGCCTCATCCTCCACCAGAAGCCGAACACGAGGGATCCAAGGCCACGGGCTGCCCAGGCCCGAGTCCGGCGCTGCCCACGGACGAGGGGCCGCAGGGGCGTAAACAGCATGGCGATCAGGGCGCCCTCACCCCATGAGGGAAGTGGACGGGTCGGCCCGGCCCTGGTTGGTCGTGGCAGCAGGAGGCCTGAGGGGAAAGGGCTCAGACAGGACAGAGGCCCTCGCCTGCCCGCGCCCTGGCCCTCGCAGGAGTGCCCAGGGCCACTGGCTGGCCCTCTGGGGAGCGCCCTGGGCAGGAGCTGCGGGGACGGGGCAGCAGCTGCCCCATCGCCACCCGAGACCCCCATGAGTGGTACCGGGAGCTCCGGTGGATGAGCGCCCAGAGAGTGCCCGCTCGGAGCCGCGCCAGCTGCCCGGACGCACTCTGCCCCCAGCCCTGGCTTGGCGGGGCTGCGTGGTGACAGGGTCGCAGTCCTGGCACCCAGGTATCTGGCCCTGGGGCCCTGGGACAGCACCGAGCACGTCCAGCCGGGCGTCTCCCTGACCAGCCTCCCGCTCGGCAGCGCGTGGCCCTGGCTTCTCACCCTTCGGGGGTGGGGGTGATGGGCGAGGGCAGGTGTCGCAGTGGGCACGGAGGTTGCTGGGTTCCTCCAGCACACTGGTCTTGGGACCCCACCTCCCCCCCAGCGATGTGCCCAGATGCGTTTCTGCCCCTCTGCCCGGCACTGCCGCTCCCAGCCTGGGGGGCTGGGCGTCCCCAGAAGATGGTGGCCCAGGGAGGCGCCGCGGCGGGCCTGGGGGCGGCCCTGCCCTCAGGTGCTCCCAACCCGCAGCCCCCAAGCCCCTCGCCCTGGCGGGGTGCAGCGATCGGCGCCCACCTCCGCCCAGAGTGGGGTGGCAGCCCCCAGCGTCAAGCGACGCTTTCATTACAGGTTTATCTTTGAACTGGACAAAACCGGGCTTGTGCAGCCCCACCGGACTCCGCCATCCACTGAGACGGCTCCTCGGGAAAGAAAAAATACACCGACCTTAAAATAACCGGTCCCGGAATAGCAGCTAATGGCGGCTCTGAAGGGCGCCTTTGATCGGGGAGCCCTGGGCCTCCCCTGTTTACGGTGCTGCCACTCAAGAGCAGCTCACACGCAGCAGAGAGCAGGGCTGGGCAGATGAAAGCTGGGGCAGAGGAAGGATGGGGGCTGGGCAGAGGGAGCGGAGGAGGGGGCCGGCAGGGCCAAGGCCCTGGCTCTGGCCTCTGTAACTGCCCCTGGGTGCCACAGACCTGCAGCGGCGGGAAGTGGAGGCTGGTGGGAGAAACATGTGGGTGTTCCGCGGGCCCCGAGGGGCAAGGTGGCGAGGATTCCGGGGCGCAGGAGCCCAGGAGAGGCCTGCAAGCGGGCCCCTGGTGGGGAGGTGGGGAGGGGAGGCCGCCGGCTCGGAGACGCTGGGCCTGCCAGGGTCCGACGCGGGGTGAGAGGGCGCTGCCTGTCCGCGGCCCCGAGGCAGCCCCCGTGGCCCGAGGGACTGACCCGCATTCCTTCTAGCGACACACAGACCCTGGCTCAGCCTCGAGAGCTGCTGGGACGCTGGGACGGGCTCAGGCGCGAGAATCGCCTTTCTCAACTGTAACGTTTGTGAAGCCTCAGCTTCCAAGTGGAGGTGGCGTTTGAGCACAGCTTGTCGGCTGTCCTGCTTCGTTTTAATACCGACTATGTTGGGGAGAGAGCGTTTCCAGGCTAGTGGGTAGTAAAAGGCATTACTGCAGTTAACTGACCCTGTCTTTCATATTTTCAGAATATAAAATGTCGGCTGTGCCTGGGGCTCACGGGGCATTTCTATCGGTCGGCATTGGCCCAGACTGGGGTGGAGCTTCCCCCAGAAGGGCCAGACAGCTGCCACGGGTCATGCACATCCAGCCTTTGCCACACGTTTGCTGTGCTTTTTGTTTGGCATGCAGAAGCAGCTCGGGGACCAGCCACAGTTTGCCAGCCTCCAGTCTAGGGGCTCCTGGCTGAGCTGGCCTCAGAACCACCCCCTCTGCTAGTGGGATTCCGTCCTTGCTGAGGGTAGGAGGGGCCTGGTGAAGAGGGTGTCCCAGGCCAGGCTGTGAGGACTGGAGGCCCAGCCCAGCCCCCAGGAGGCCCAGCACGAGACAATTCAGCACTCAGACCCCAGGGACAGTGTGGACCGGACACACAGCCTCCCTCGTGGGACACAGAGCATCAGCAGCCAGTGCAGGGAACTGGGGACACAGAGCAATCCCATCTTCAAAACCTCAGTGGGAGACCCGTCCACCCACAGATTATTAGAGAGACCCAGCAGCACTGAGCGCCAAGCAGGCAGTGAGGGAGGCTGGCGGTGGAACACTTGAAGAGGGACCCCCGCAGAAGGGTGCCCTCAGGGCGTCCAAGGAACCACGCACGCTCGGGCTTCAGCTCCCAGTCTCATGGGTGATGGAGGCCAGGCACCGAGCCAAGGCCTGCCAGAGAGTAGCCACGCGGCAGAGCCTTGCACGCCACCAGACTCTTGAAAGGCTCCACCTTCAGTGTGAGGGTCCAGGAGGAATAACCCCCTTCCCGAAAAGACAGTAAAGAAAATGGCCTTGGGCCTCCCTGGTGGCGCAGCGGTGGGGTGCTGCGCTGTGGAGCTGTCGGTGGCGGCCATTCGAGTTCGACGCCCGGCCGGGGAGAATCCCACATGGTGCAGCAGACCTCTCCTGCCTCGCCCGCTGCTCCCCTCAGCAGTGTATTTCTGACCTGCCTGTTCTGCTCCCCACTCTGTCTCTGGTGAGCCCTCTCACTGCCCCACGCCTCTGGCCTGTACCCCAGCTTGTATGTATAAATAAATAAATCTTTAAGAAAAAGAAAAAAAAAAAAAGAAAACGGCCTTGCTGCTAAGCAGAGGGGAACAATGCCTACACTGAGAAGCCATATCCACAGTGGGACCACGCTCAGCTCGGAAGCACAAATTCACACCACCTGGGTGGTCTGGAAAACTCTGAGGCTGGAATTTAAAGTCCAGGTAGGCGTACTCCCTCGGGTGCAGCAAGAGAAGGGGTAAACATGGGCCCTCCCCAAGGACCTAGACTTCACGCTAGGCCTCAAAAATTCCCACAGATAAATTTTAAGATATATGAGCTTATGATTTAAAATAAAACAAACCCTCAAAGGAAATGAAACACCATGAATGAGAGCCAGCAGGAAAAACAGAGAGGCAGACCTGCGAGGACTTCAGGTACCAAGAATGAACAGAAATGGCACAGAAAAAAGCCATGGTCAATGCACTTCAAGACTTAAAAAAGTTTGAATATGCAAATGGAGAGGAACATACTAAAAAAAGGATCTGTCAGACATAAGAATCAAACAGAATTTCCCTAAATAGAAAAATCATAATTGAAATTAAGAGTTCACTGGACAGGTTTAACAGCAGGTTAGACACAGTTGAAGAAACAATTAGTGAACTGGAAAATTGATCATTATCCAGAATATAGTGCAGATAAAGTGCTAAGAAAAAAAGAGGTTAGGTGACCTGGCAGGGACTGAGAGGGCTGCTACATGCCTGATGACAATTCTAGAAGCAGGTAAGGAGCAAGTGCAAAACCTGAAGAAAGATAATGGCTAAGAGTAACCCAGAACTGAGGTCAGACCTCAAACCAGGGGCGAGGAAACTGACTGAGTTCACAGAGAACAAAGGAAAGGAAAGTCCTATTATCACATCACAGTGAAAAAGCACAACACTGGAGTGGAAGGGACACTCTCAAAAACAGCCAGAAAGGAAAGACAGATGGTCTTCCAAGGAACCACCAAGATAGCCACCAAGGAACGATTCACCCTCATCACTATACAAACGGAGGCCAGCAGACCATTGTGTGCTAAATAATTGTGGTAACCCAGGGTCTAGAATTTTATACCTAGTGGAAATATTTTTAAAGGACAATAGTGAAGCAGACATTTAAAAAACAAATAGAATTACAGTTTATATTCCATTGAAGGAAATCCTAATGAGTCAGAAAAAAAGTTATCCCAGATGTAAGATCTGAAATGAGAATTAAATGATCAGTGACCAAAGAGACAAATAGATGGGCCAAAAATTTAAATACACATCATCTGTGAAAAACACCACCAAGAATTTTTTGGTTAAAATAACAAATGAACAACAACAATGCATGCATGCGTGATCGAAACTAACATGTCCTAAGGCTCTTATTATAGAAATGGTGAAGAGTCTGCTATGTACCCAAATTAAATGTTCTAGATTGGCCTCTGTGGAATGACAACAGATGTATAACTTCAAAACCAGTAGAAAGAAAAGTGAAGGAATGAGAAATATTCATTTTAAGAAAGAGGAACAAAGTAAATATTTTAAAAATGTATTATAAATGCAAAGCACAAAACATACTGCTAGCAACAAACCTAGATATATTAGATATCATTTTAAGTGTAAACACATTAGATAATTTAGAAAAACACAAAAAGCCACAGAGTGTTTACAAAGAATACCTAAAATGTGCATGTAGGATTAAAAAGAAAGAAAAAAATCTGACATCAAAATCAGAAAAAATCACAAGAACTATATAGATCGATATTCTTTGATTCTAGATATAAGCATTCTTTTGAAAATGATGTTTATGGACGAGATGTTGGTTTACAATGTACATGTTTCCCGGGTATAGGTTCACATCCCCTCAAATGCATGTTCTCACACCACAAAAGCACCGATAATCTTCCACCATAGTCCACAGACCATCCTCCCCCTTTGCTGCCACCCAGATGCAAGCATTCCTAACAAAATATTAACCAGCCAAACCCAATAACATAATAAAAAGATTATACACATTGACCGAAAGGGAAATGTAAGGTTGATTAATCAGTTTATTATACCATATTAATAGAATATGGGATAAAAACTATCTGATCATCTCAACAGATGCAGAATGGGCATTGAGACTATCCAACACCATTCGTGGTAGAAGTTTTCAACACCCTAGGAATGAAACCTCCTCAACCTAGTAGGGAGTATCTATGGGAAACCCACAGTCACCCCCACACTGTAAATGGCCTAGTGCTTTTCCTTTAAGATCTTCTCTAGCCACTTCCAGGCAACATTTTTTGGTGGAAGTCAAGTCTGTGTAATTAAGGAGGGGGAAATTAAAGGCATCCAGATGGGAAGGAAGAAGGAAAACTGCCTTTACTCGCACACGGCACCATCCTATGTGCAGAGACTCTGAAACACCAATAAAATCTATTAAAATTCATGATGATGTCACAGTTTACAAGCTTGATATAAAAAAATTAATTGCATTTCTACATACTAGAAATGAACATTTGAAAAGTGAAATTAAGAAAATGATTCCATTAATAATAGCATCAAAAATAATAAAACATTTAGGAGTCAATTTAGTGAAAGATGAACACTACAAAACATCACTGGAAGAAATTCCAGTGGGTCAGATAAATGGAAGGATATACTATACTCATGGATTAGAAGGCTCAGTAGCTTTAAGATGTCAGTTTCTCCGAGTGGATCGATATACTCAACACAATTCTATCAAGAGTCCAGCAGGCTTTTCTGAGGGGGCAGGGCGGGGGGTAGAAAGTGATAATCTGATTCTAAACTTGGAGTGAAAATTCAGAGAATGGGCAAAACAACCTGAAAAAGAACAAAACTGGAAGACTTATGCTACCTGATCTCAAATTTTACAGTATGGCCACAGTAATCAAGACAGCATAATACAACTTTAGAGACAGGTACCTAGGTCAACAGAATTGAGAATCAAGAAATAAACACACACATTTATGCTCAACTGATCTTTGTTGAAGGTGCCAAGTGGGAGAAAATAATCTTTTCAACAAATAGTGCTGGGCACTTGGGTATCCCGAAGCAAACAAACCCTTAGCTTTATCTTTTATCTCACAGCATACACTAAAATGAACTCAAAGCAAGCTGCAGACCTAAAGGTAAGAGTTAACTATAAAAATTACAAAACTTGAAGAAGAAAAATAGGAAAAAATGTCCATGAGCTTAGATTAGGCCAAGATCTTACACAACCTAAGCCTTACAGACAGCATCAAAGCACAAGCCACACAAGAAAGATAAATTGAGCTTCACTAAGATGTCTGTGTTTACAAGACATGATAAAGGAATGAAAAGAGCCCCAGAATGGGAGCAAATATCTGCAAGGCATCTGGCAAATAAAGGACTTGTACCCAGAACATACAAACAACGCTTCCTCAACAGCAGCACAAAGGAGGTGAATAAACATTTTGCCAAAGACCTTAAGTGTCTAATAAGCACGTGAAGAGTCACTCAGCATCATTAGTGGTTGGGGAAATGCAAACTAAACCCCCCGAGACCACTGCGCCCGCCCTGGAGTGGACCTTGCATTTCTGCAGACGTGGGATGCGGGACCTTTACATGTCACTGGTAGGAAAGCGAAACGGTGCATGCCCTTTGAAAAACAGCTTGGAAGTTTTTAGGAAGACGTGCAGAAATTTATCAGAAGATCCATCAATTCCACTCTTAGGAATCCAACTATGAGAAAGGAAAAAATGTCTTATCTACAAAGACTTGTAGATAAAAGCTCATAACAGCATTTTCCATAATATCCCAGAATCAGAAACAGCCCAAAGGTCCATGGGCGGGCAAGGGGGTCAAGGGCATGTGTCCAGGTCACCCGCAGGGCGCTCTACAGCCCTGTGGATGCCCACACAGAGGGGCTTCGGGACCAGGCGCTGTCGGGGAGATAGCACGAAGACCGCTTGCTGCATGAAACACCCAAACACGGTTCTAGACCTATAGGGAGTTGGGGAGCCCGAGACAGACTCTGTATGGAGGTGGGAGGGAAACTTAAGGGGTGTTGGACTGTTCTAGAAACTTAGTTTTGATGATGGCTGCGCACACATCAAACTAAAAATCTAAACGTTGTTGTGCATTTACACCAGCTGAGTTTTTTTGGCATGTAAATTACACCCCACTAGAACTTTAATTAAAAGATACAAATAAAACTGGCGATGATAGTAGACTTTCGGGGAAAATAATACTCAAGATAAAGAGGCAACTCTGTTAGTACATTGAAATCAGCAATGAATATATACAATTTTAAATATCATATGTACCTAGTTATATGATCTAACATACATACGAGGCAAAAATGGATGGAAATGTAAGGAAAACCGGACAAGCCCTCTGCAATAGTTGGAATTTTAGCATACTTTCATTCACAATAGATCAGGTAGGTAAAAATATTCCAATGAGGATATAGGAGATTAAGAAAAGAAAAACAACTGAAAATTTGTTCTCACGGACACAGCCAGAATGCTTGCCGAGGGGTAAGCAGTCACCCCTCAGTTCCAGGACCCCCCAGCGGACGGCCAACTGCAGATGTTCGAGTCCCACAGAGAACGGCACAGTATTCACAGTAACCCACAACCCTCCTTCTGCTACCTCAAATCACCTCTCAGTCACTTACCACCCAGTACAGGGCAGTGCTTTGTGAGCAGCCGCCACACGGCACGTTTAGGGACATGACATGGAGGACAGACACGCCCGTTGTAGGCTGAAGGTCGCCGCAGGCATCTTTCACCCACAGGTGGTGGAATCTGAGGCTCTGGAGGCTTTGCGTGCAGAGGACCGACTCACGTGCTTCTCGAGTACGGCAGGCCCGTCTACACAGCTGGAGCACATGCTGTGCCATGTAAGATCTATTTCAGAGGGCCTCCCCGGTGGCGCAGTGGTTAAGCGCTGCGCTGTGGAGCTGTCGGCAGCGGCGACGCGAGTTCGAAGCCCGGCCGGGGAGAATCCCACATGGTGCGGCAGACCTCTCCTGCCTCCCCGCTGCTCCCCTCAGCAGTGTGTTTCTGATCTGCCTGTTCTGCTACCCGCTCTGTCTCTGGTGAACCCTCTCGCCGCCCCACGCCTCTGGCCTGTACCCCAGCTTGTATGTATAAATAAAAAAATAAATCTTTAAAAAAAAAAAGATCTATTTCAGAGCGTTTCAAAGCATTGTTCTCAGCCACTTTCTCAGACAACACAGCAGCAACATTAGAAAGGTCTCGCCATTGCAACAGTGACCAAAATCCCATGGCTAAATCGCTCTGGGGCGATCATGACCTCACACAGAGACTAGAAAAAGACAGACATGCAAATGAAACGTGATCCCCCAAAACTGCAGTTGGATTGGTATTTCAATGACAAATTTATAGCTTTAAGTGCACATCTTAGAAATCTAGAAAGCCTGAAAATGACTGATTCAACCTCAAAAACTCAAGACCCCACTAAGGCCAAGGAGGCAGAGGGGAGGAGATTAAAAAGTGGAGGCGCAAATAACCTTGGCGATAAAAGCAGGACCTAACTACTGAGGACACGGACAGGAAAAGGGTCACAAAACAGCAAACTGGAAGACGAGGTTGAAAAGTCCAAACCCCAAGACTGCACAGCTTATCAAAACTGACCCAAGAAGAAGCAGAAAATTCAAATAGTCCCACAGCCACCGACCACCTCGCTGATTCAGAATTAAACACCCCCACGAAGGCCTGGCCTCGACACTGTCGTCAGCAGGCCGGGAGTAAAACAATCCGAAACTCACACAGAACGTTCTAGAATACAGAAAGAGGGAAGACTTCCCAACTCATCCCACGGGGCCCACGTAAACTGGAGACCAAAACCCAAAGACGCGGCGAGAGGGGCCGTAGGTGGCCCGTGCATCTCCCGCACCCACAGCGTCTGGAGTGCCGGCCAGAGACCGCGCAGCGCTGCACAGCAGCAGGCAACGTGGAGGCCGGCGGGGGCGGGGGCAGGCTGGAGCCCACAGAAGGGGCTGGAAAAGCAAGCGAAGCATGAGGCCTGAACCCAGCAGGGCGGGGGGAGGGACGGCAGAGGGTGGGTGGGGGCACTGTCGGGGGGAAGGCGGCTCGGGCCCCTGGGGAGGCCCCTCTGGGATGAAGGGCAGAGCAGGAGCTGGGCAGGCCAGCCCCACGGGAAGGGCCTGTGCGTGCCAGGCAGAGGGAGCAGGGGCAGATGGGGCGTCCTGGGCTGGCGCCATCCAGTCTGGAAGGAAGGGGCGCCTGGCGAGGTCGGGAAGGGCTGACCTCCCCCCACACCCTCTGATCTGGGATCTGGAGACCCAGGACCCCGTGTCCAGCTCTGAGCCACGAACGTGTCCGGCCCAGACAGACAGACCCCGCCGCCCCGAGCTCCTCGGTCAGCAGCTGCGGCACAGGCGCTGCCTCAGCACACTCGGCACCCACAGGCCCTGGAGCTCGGGGCTGCCGGGGGTGGGGTGGCCCCTCCCGCGGGGTAGAGCGGGGAGCCCCTGCCCCGACCCGCCTCAGGCCCAGGCTGGGGCGTTCCCCATTTGACCCCTGAGGGCGTTCTCAGCTCCCCACTGGCCTTAGGGAGCCGCTCAGCCCCGGCCTCGCCCCACCTGGGAGCAGGTTTGTTTGGGCAAATCGGGGTCCCACCCACAGGACGACGGAGCTTGGAGAGTGAAGCAGGGCGAGGCTGACATCACCCCCTTCCAGCAGGAGGGAGCCGGGCGGGTGCTGAGCCTGTGTGGAGGGGAGCCCCGTGGGGCCCGGCGGTTGTGGGAGGCTTCTCTCCGCACCCCTGCAGCGAGGCGGGCTGGGGCCGGGGGCAGAGGGGCGCCGAAGAGCCGGTGGGGCTCTGAGCTGGGGTGCAGGCGCCCGCTGCCAGGCAGGGCTGCAATGAGGCTGGACGCCAGCCAGCGGGGGTGCCTGGGGTTCTCGGGGGGACCCCGGGCATGGGCACGAGGAGGAGGGGGGGCTTCTGTGGGAAACCGAGGCACGCCCGCTCCAGCTGCGCCTGCCTCCCGGAGTGTCCCGCCGGCACGCCCGGGCCCTGGCCCTCGCGAGGATGTGCCGTGCCGGGTGGGCTGGCCGGGGGGACCTGGCTCTCGGCCTGCCTGGCCCCGGGAACGGTGGGACGGAGGACGTCCTGAGGGGCTGGGGCGACGGGCTCCGGCTGGGGGGCTGCGGGCCGGAGCGGCGGCGGCTGCTGGACTTCCTGTCCCAGCCTCGGTCCTGCATGAGCAGGGCGGTGCTGGCTGTTACGGGCCTGATGGCCGCGTGATAACCGTGACCACGTGGGGCCCAGGACGTGCCACTGTGCCCTCGGGGCCCCGAGAAGCCCTTTCCCAGGCCCTGCTCCCCGCG
>PVIJ01013170.1:6045-46379 GCA_004024925.1 Scalopus aquaticus | reverse complement strand
ATATTTTAAAAAAAAAAAAAAAAAAAAAAAAAGTTCCTGCAATAAATTAGTTTTCATTCAAAGTTTCATTTTGTTAACCTTTACATAAGAACTACATTGACTGTTCTTGTATTTTAACATTTTTCTACTAAAATTTTATATATATATAATATAATATATAATATTATAATATATATAATATTATATATAATATATAATATAATATCATATATAATATATAATATATTATATATTATATGTAATATATATTATAATATATATAATATATAATATAATATTATAATATATATATATATATACAGGCAGTTGAAAGAACATTTGTGAATACAAATAGAGTTTTTGACAAAGCTCTATAAGTTCAAAATGATATTTTCTAAATTTCTAGTTATTTTGTTTTTTCCAACTTTATTGAGGTATGATTGATATTTAATATTGTATACTTTTAACGTGTACCACATAACCTGATATATGAATATATTTAGAAACAGTTACCACAAGTTTTGTTAACATATCCATCACCTCACATAGTTACATTTTCTTCTTGTAATGAGAACTTTTAATTCTACTCTCTTAGCAACATTCAAATATGCAATTGGGTATATAAACTACAGTCACAATGCTGCATATATCACCAAAAACATACCTTATAACTGGAAATTTGTACCTTTGAACACTTTAATCCATTTCCCCCACTCCCCACCCCCCTTTCTCTGGCAACCACATTTTGTTTTCTGTCTCTATTAGTTCATTATTTTAGATTCCACATGTAAGTGAGATCATGCAGTATTTGTCTTTTTCTGTTTGACTTATTTCACTTAGTATAATTTCCTCTCAACTTTCATCCATGTTGTACTACATGACTGGATTTCCTTCTTTTTTATGGCTTAATAATATTCCATCATATATCCACATTTTTCCTTTCAACTGTCAAGCAACACTTAGCATCTTCCACAACTTAAATATTATAAGTAGAGCTGCAATGAATATGGGCATGCAAATATTGCCTCAAGACAGGAATTTCATATCTTTTGATTCAATTTCAGAAGTAGGATTGTAAGATCGTATGATAGTTCTAGTTTTAGTTTTTTGACAAACCTCTGTAGTGGCTGTCCCAATTTGCATTCCCACCAACGGTGATAAGAGTTTCCTTTTCTCCACATGATCACCAATTCTTATTATTTGTTTTTTGATGATAGATATTATAACAGGTGTGAGTTTATACTGTGGTTTGAACTTGCGTTTCCCTGATTATTAGTGATGTTAAGGATATTTTCATGCAATTATTTGTCACACCAATATCATCCTTAGAAAAAAAGGTCTACTCAGATCCTTTGGCCAGTTTTTTTTAAAGATTTATTCCAGTTATGTATACAAAACTGGGGTGTAGGCCAGAGGTGCAGGGGGTTAGAGGATTCATCGAGACAGAATGGGGAGCAGAACAGGTGGATTTACTGAAATACACTGCTGAGGGGAGCAGCGGGCAAGACAGGAGAGGTCTGCTGTGACATGTGTGTCAGCCCCCTGGCCGGGGATGGAACTCAGGCCATAGCAGCTGGCAACAGCTCAACAGCGCTGAGACCCTGTGCCACCAGGGAGGCCCCCCCTTGCCCATTTTTAATGGAATTATGTTTTCTTTGTTACTGAGTTGTATGAGTTCCTTATACATCCCAGATCTTAATGCCTTGTAGTTTGCAAATAGTTTCTTCCATTCTGTAGGTTGGATTTTCATTTTGTTGATAGTATCTTTTGCTGTGCAGGAATTTTTATTTGATTTAGTACCACTAACTTTTCTTTTTTGTTGTTGCTTGTGCTTTAGGTGTTGTATCTAAAAATGCATTGCCAAGACCAGTGTTAAGGATCTTTTTCTTAAGTTTTCTTTTAGGAGTTTTATGGCTTCAGGTATCCATTTAAATCTTTAATCTATTATGAGTTTTTTTTATATATGTGAATAGTGTAAGATGGGAGTCTAGTTTTGTTCTTTTGTGTGTGAATATCAAGTTTTCCCAGCACAGTTTGTTGAAGAACTAAAACAATATATTTATTGGAGGCAAAAATATGGTTAAACTTCAAGATGTTGAATTTGGCAATGATTTACTAGATATTATATCAAAAACACATGTAAAAAATTTAAATTAGAAATTTAAATTATTTTAAACTAGATAATTTAAAACGTGTATAAAGCACACAGCCAATAGAGTGAGAGGACCACCCCAGGAATGAGAGAAAATAGTTGTAAATCATAAATCTAATAGGTGGTTAATTACCAGAATATATAAAGAATTCCTACAACTCAACAACAAGCAACCTGATTAGAAATCAGCAGAGGAATTGAGTAGATTTTCCTCCAGAGATTTTCAAATGGGCAAAAAGAACATGGCAAAGGTGCTCAAAATGATTAATCACCAGAGAAATATAAATCAAAACCAAAATGAGGTGTTACTTCACACCCATTAGGTTGGCCATTAGGTTGGCTGTCACCCAAACAACAGGAAAATAATAAGTGTTCGCAACGACTTAGAGAGACTGGGACCTCCCTGGTGGTGCAGAGGTTAAGCGCAGTGCTGTGGAGCTTTCGGCAGCAGCAACGTGAGTTCAACGCTCAGCAGGGGAGATTGCTACATGGCGTAGCAGGCCTCTCCTGTCCTCTCCTGTCTCTCCCGCTGTTCCCCTCAGCAGTGTATTTCCATTGATCTGCCTGTTCTGCTCCTCACATCTTTAAAAAAAAAAAAAAAAAAGACTTAGAGAGACTGGAACCCATATGCACTGCTGGTGGGAATGTAGAATAGTATAGCCATGATCGAAATTAGTATGGTGGTTTCTCAAGCAGTCAAACATACAATTACCATATGATTCTCCCATTCCATTTTTGAGTATGTACTCAAAAGAAAGCACAAACTTGAACTGCTATTTCTACACCTATGTTATTGTGAGCATTATTTACAAAAGACAAGAGGCAAACCAAGTTTTATGAATGGATAAGCAAAATGTGGTACATGCACACCATGGAATTCTAGTTTTGGCTAAAAAGGAAGGTAATTCTGACATATCCTATAACATGGGGGAATTTTTAAAGGTGTTTCTTCTTTGCATGTTGAAATTTACATCTTCTGATAGAAACTATATTTTTCCTTTATACTCCAGCTATTTTATATCCATTTTAATGCTAATCCTTTCAGGAAATTGCAGGCAGCCTCTTCAATTCATGAGTAAATATGTACATAAATCGGTTTTAAAAAGAATACTGAAAGAATGAAATTTGCTTAAATTACTAACAGTGTATTTAAAATAACTAATTATTAACCAGTGATCATGTACAAAGTTAGCAATTGTTGCATTTTTTCAATGTAAATGATGTCAATGAAAGCATTTTATTCCTCTTTGCTTTCGGCATGGAGAGATAATTTAAACTGTTGTATTTACTGTTGCTACTATAACAGATTATCACAAATTTAGTGAATGAAAACACAAATTTTATTACTGTACAGTTTTGAAGCTCAGAATTCCAAAATAGATATTGTTGGGCTAAAATCAGGAAGTTGTCGGGATTGAATTCTTTATTGAAAGTTCTAGGGGACAATCATTTTCATGGTTTTTCCTGCTTGTAGAGGCTGCTTGCATTCCATTGGCTCATGACTTTCTTCTTTCTCCAGATCACATCTGCTTCTCTGACTTTCTTCTTTTCCTGCCTCTTTTATATTTGTGGCCTCTGGAGTGCTAACTTCCAAGAAGTGGGAATGTTTGACTCAGGGCTCAAGCCAAATATATATAACCACAATATGAATACTTGGGGTGGGGAGATCCATGTTATATTAATATAAATATGCAATTTGATTGGCAGCTAAAGGGGGAAGGTAACAAACCCTTTTGCAAAGTTCAGCAGACTGGCAATGCAGAGTGGGCGGGATCTAATCAGAGAGCTTCTGGAATCCATCACAATTTGGGAAGTTGCCATTTCTCCGGGCCACAGTTCCCAACGGCTCTGTCCAAACCTTGAAGAAATCTTCAGGATTAAGGGCTTGGAGTTCATAAGCATCTCAAATTGCCTCAAACTCTGTGCCTACATTCATATTATTAGCAAGAGGACTGACGGGTACCCTGGAATGCTCAAATTTGCATGCTCTAAATGGGTTCCACCATCTACTGCATAAAGGCATAGCACTCCTTTTGTGAAAGAACTTTGATAGGTTGGTGTGCATAGAGAGAGGAGGGAAAGTATATAGTTTCCCAATGAAACAGCCAAAGTTACCCATCCCCTTGTGGGTAAGTGCCCAGCTAAACAGTGTTGGCCCAAAACCGGGCCACTGAGGCCTGGAAATTTGCCACACATCTTAAGACACCTTCTGGCAGGGAATCATAGGAAAGAGGCAGAAGGAAGTCTGGAAAGAAAAGAGCAAAATCAAAGAACAAATCAAGGTAAAAGCTGCCATTGTCAGCCTCCCCATGGGTCTCTCACCAACATTTCTTCCGGTGTCTCTCCTTGTCCTGGCTCCACTTGTCTCCCTCCACGTCTCCCAAGTCCCTGATGCAAGTCCGAGGCTGAGAAGCCTGTGCCTTCTCCTTCACACGTCTCTCGGCAAGTGTCTTCTCCCAGTCTCCTCTGTGTGTCTCTTCACTGCTGAGCTCCACCCTTCATTAGCTGGGATTGGAACATGGAGCCTCCCCTTTTTATGGAGGTTCTTCTCTCTAACAGTACCTCTTCTCAGAGGTGTATTGATCGGACCATCTATTAATTTTGATTTAGGTGAGACCTCTCTGCATGTTTGTTTATCCGTGTTTTCATACGCTAGTGGTTGTTATTTAATTGACAACTTAAGTTGCTCTATGTCAGTTGCCCCACCTTTCCATCAGTCAAGGTTATTACAATGTCAGCGCATGTAACATCTCTATGATGCAGGATCATTACAAATCAATATATAGGACGGCCAGCCTCCCTTTCTACTTACATGGACTGTTATTATATTGAGCCCACCAGGTAATCTAGGATAATCATCCCAAGGTCAGCTGGTTAGTGAATTTAATTCCATCTGTAACCTTGATCTTCCTTTGCCATGTAATTAAACATAGTCATAGATTCTGAGATGAAGCTATGGATATATTTGGGAAGCATTGCCCTGCCTACCACAGCCACATTAGTGAATTGTAAACTTTAGACAACTAAGATTTAGGTTTTTTTTAAATTTGTTTTTCAAAATTTATTTGAGCTTCTAATTAATTTTATATTTGAATTCCAAAGACAGTAGGGAGAACCAGGGAACAAACTTAATTAAAAGACTCATTTGTATTTTATGACTACTGCTAAAAATAATCCAATACCTAGTATATGATCAAGATGTTCAAGTGACTAAGCAGGCTGAAAAAATTAAACATGTAATTGGTGAGAAACAGAAAAGTGATATGAATAACTCCTATCCAAATCAAATTTTCTCATAAAAATCTACAAACCTTAGTAGATATATAGGAATTCTCTTTATTAGTGTAGATATGGATAATAATGAATTAATGACCCCATCAGACATCATAATAAATTCTGTAACTGATGTCAGTTATCTAAACTTGTTCCCAAAAAGGCAAAAGTGAAAAAGAAATAAACTTTTTCTTAACCTTTAAAATCTTTCCAAATGCAATTATATGTTTCCCAGTATGGTGGCAACTTCCATTTCTGGACTTCTACACTCCTGCCTGTGTCCAGACATAACATTTTCCTGTTCTATGCTCTTTTTATCAGTGCTTGTTCACCTTGTTAAACGGTTTTAAATGTCTGAGAATGGAAATTTCTAACCATCGCAATTTATGATTCATTCTTGCATACTGCCTTTCCTCTCAACTTTCAAATCCTATTACACTGAGTTACTTGTTAATATCAATACCCCAGAGATCTTAAGTGGCCAATTTACCCCAATTTGATAGAAAGGT
Source organism: Scalopus aquaticus (assembly GCA_004024925.1). Lineage (NCBI taxonomy): Eukaryota > Metazoa > Chordata > Mammalia > Eulipotyphla > Talpidae > Scalopus > Scalopus aquaticus. Next base: position 40,466 of record PVIJ01013170.1, on the reverse strand, counting down.
GAAAAGCGAATTTAAATGACTTTGCCTTTAATTAAGTTACCATAGTGCACAGAAGCAAATTCTTATTTCTTTGCTATTTCCATCGCACTAGTAGCATAGGGTAATGCAAATATGAAACTCACAAGAAGTGACTTCCCTTTTTGGGATCAGTCTCCTCCAAAGGTAGGTTTTTCTCAATATGTCCAGAGTAGGTCTCTTCCAATAAATGTCACCACGGTATGGGGAGCTAAAGGTCAGTTGAGGCCCTGTGAACCTTTGGAGGTCTATTACCATTACTGAAAGAATGCAAATTTTTTTAAGTGAAGAGCAGGAAGGTTCTAGAAACTCAAAGACCTCTTTGTCCTTTGCCCTTTTTATTAATCAAGGAAGCAAATCACTGTGCCTCCTTTTTATGACCTTGAAGAATGTGGTTTGGGAGTGGTATGATGACAGTGTAGGTTGATCAGTGAACATGACTTACCTCTTTGAGAAACTAGCATCTCTACTCTCACAGTAAAAAGACAAGGTCATCTTTTCCTGGTCTTGTGATGTCTCCCCCTTTCTCTAACATACCAGGTCTTAAAGAGATAAATACTCTTGGTCTTCTCCATTATTCTTTAGAATTTACAAACATGTTAATTCTCTATATGTATGCTATTAAATTTTTGTCTTTTATTCTACTGATCTGTCTGATGTTAACTTGTTAGTCCATACAGCCTCAGAAGAAATCAGATGGGGGAGGGCATTTTCCCCTGTGCCCCCCCACAGAATATAAATGTAGATTTTTTTCTTTACCACACAAAGAAGAAAGATTCCTATGACCCTACTTAATATTATCTGCATGCACAGTTTATGGAGGGAAGCTGGGAGGCAACTTGTCCAGTGATTAGGTGTATAGATTCTGGACAAAATATGCTGAGGATTTGTTTATGACTTTTATTTAACAACTGTGTAGTTTGGAACAATTTTTCATGCCTTAGATTCATCATAAGTGAATCAGGGATGAGAATAACCAGAGTTGGTATAAGAAATAAATGAAATACCATACAGTAAGCATGTACTGTAGTCCTTGGCACATTCTCATCTTTGGTTTCACATTCAGAATCAATAAATCATTATTGAGTACCGAAACAGAGGTATGGACTAGGGTTATGATTTGGTAGTAAACAGCATCTCTGGGTGTTTTACCGAACTCCAGTCTCAGTTTCCCTTAGCCAATAAAGGAAACAGAATTTGAGAAGAAGGAAAGTGGATTAATTTGTCAACAGATTGAGGCGGGCAGCAGACTCCTCTCTGAAAGACCACAATCCTGGCAGAGGGCAGGCGTATTTATCCAGAGTTACAAGGGAGTAGAAGGGGGTAAGTGGGCACAAGTTAGCATGTCTACCCTTGTGTGGCAGGCATCTTGAGATTTGGGGGAGATTCAGGTTGGTGCCAGCTTGCTTTCCCATCAGTTGTGAGCAGTTCTGATGCTATCTTCTTGGGGATGTTCTTTTTCCCTTGGAATGTAAGAAAACAAAGTTGTTAAATCTAGAGGGTCTGGTGGGCAGGATGGGAGACCTGTCCTTTATCACTGCGTCATCCTGCTTTAGCACAGGTAAGGCTGTGTGACTGTTGGCGTGAGAAGCAAACTCTGAGACTGTGAATGACATCCTGAATGCACTTCACCCCACCTCCACGCTGAAGAGATGAATCTGACTTCCTGAGTGGGGGGCCTCCAGGAACTAGGAGTGGAGTTAAGCAGCCACGCTTGAGTATATACCTGGACACCTGCGGGCTTGGGTTCGCTTGCTTTTCCTGTTTCTACTTTTACCCAGGGATTTGGGAGAGACATATGGAAGAGAGACATATAGAGACTCTTGGAAGAGACTCATGGGGAGGCTGTCCTGGGCAGGGACAACGGCCACCGTTACTGTGATTTGTACTTTGATTTTGGTTTTTGCGTCCTCCTCTGTCCCAGCTCTCTGGGGCCTGCTTCAGAGGCAATATTCAGGGCTTTATTAGGAATATCCTTTCTTTTCTTCTCTCTCTGTGCAGGGTAGTTCTATTAAAGATCTCTCACACTAAGAGTTTGCTTGCTTTGCCCTTGTGCAGCAGGTGGCTGGAACTGTTTAAATGGTTAACAGTTTGGGGTCCCTGACTATCTCTGTGTTGCATGCTAACCTGGCTACATAAGATCAAAATAAAAGTAGAGGGCCTCCCTCGTGGTACAAGGGGTTAAGTCTCAGCACTATGAAGCTATCAGCAGCCACTGCAGCATGAGTTCGATCCCTGGCCAAGGAGCTTCCCATATGGCGCAGCAGACCTTTCCTGCCTGGCCTGCTGCTCCCCTCAGCAGTGTACTTCAGTGGATCTGCCTGTTCTGCTCCCCACTCTGTCTCTGGTGAATCCTCTCACACACCGCCCCCCCCAACACACTGCACCTCTGGCCTACACCCCAGTTCTCGTATGCATAAATAAAATAAAAAATAGATCTTTAAAAAAGGAAAACAAAATAAAAGTAGAGTGAAGTTGTGAGAGGTCACAGAACTGAAATTTGGGGCACTCTGGTGTTTGGAGAATGTCCAGGAGAGGAGTAAAATGTTACAAAGGTGTCAAGAAAAATGTGGTGGTGAATATTAGAAAAAATTCCACCCCTCTTAGGTAGTCACTTAATTTTTAATTAGCTTATAAATGTCCAAAGTTTAGGACTAACTAAAAAAAACATTACACTGAATCAATTGATCACTGAGTCACTTAGAACTATTAAATGTATGAAAATACAAGTTTCTAAGTTAAAAAAGGCTGAAAAAGCTGTACAGTTTTCACTTGTTACATAGATATCTACATTATAAAAACAGAAAGGCATTGAGAATTATACAAATAGTAGGTATTTTTCTCGTGATTTAATTCTAAAATAGTAAATATATCTAGCACTAAGAATAGACAGTATATGGGCCAATCATGGCATTTCATATTGTTTCCTAAGAGTTCCATGAAGATCCAGTTTTCAATTTAAAACTGTTTCTTAAAATCAAGGTCAGATACAAGCTTTCATTAATTCAGGAATGCCTGGTAAAAAACAATCACTAGAAGACTGTCATGTGATATGTAAATATAATATTGAAAGTGGTAATTTTGCTGATTGTTTGGCAAAGTGCCAGGCTCGTGTCAACCTTTGTTCTTGGTTCTCGAAAGGATGTGAATTATCCAGGTTCAGTCTATTGTTTTAAAGTAATCCATCCTGAGCTTATTAACTTTAATTAAGTTGACACAATGTTAAGATATATTTGATCTGTTGAGGTAGAAAGGTTTGACCTAAATTGTCTTTTGAATACAAGTGCTTTGTGCTATATGGTAAAATAAGGATGATAAGAAAAAAATAAATAAACAAAGAACTATGTACATAAAGTTTAAAAAGCAACTGAGATCAATGATGTGGGTTGATTTTAGTGGAGTGTGTGCTTAGTCTTAGTAAAACAATCCTGCCATTTTCAATCTCAGTATTCCCATTCTTTGATACCTAGGGAAAAAATTGATGAAAAGATTATAAAGGCTGCTGTTGTATTTGGGCTCAAGCAGATTTTATAGCATATCACAAAATGTGGGTTAATAGCTCTGATCTGGCTGGTGATTACATGATAAAAAAATAGGGTAGGAAAACATCCTTTGGTTTAGAAATGGATAACAACATTGTAAAAGCAAAGTGTGAGCTTCAGCTTATATTATAAGATGCAGTACCTTTTCATAGTGTAGAGGAACAAAAATCTACCACACCAAAATAAAACCTTTTTTCACAAAAGATTAATTTCATGGGAGGTTGAGGTTTGGTGAAGTTTCCTTTTGATATTTACAGGTACTTCCTTCTGTAAGGGTGCCTCCTAGGAAGACCCAATCTCCTTATCTCTTTTAATGAAGAAGGCAGAACTTAAATCTGCATGTCTTTGTCTACTCTACCTTCCCCAGTAAACTCACAGTGAATTTTCTTTCTTCCCCACCCATCCTCAAATTCCTTCCTTAGCTAAGCTATTTATGATGGCATCTAAAGCCTTGGCCATGGGTATGGTGTGGTAACATACATCTGATGAGATGTGATCCTATACCTCTAAATCATATCCGGTATTGTAAACCATTGTTATTTTAATAAAATATTAAATAATAAAGTCATGTGAGCAAGTTAATTAGTCATGTCAGGTCACTCCCATTTATACAGGCAATAGACTGTTATTAACCATCTTTTTGACCTTTTTTCTTATCAATTTGTCTTATGTTTGGCTGATTATTTGCCAACCTAAAAGAACCCAAAGGGATGCAGGATGACTTCATTTGCACCGGGGCAGTATATGCACTCATTTCTTATTCTGGTCAGTCACTGAATATTTATTGAGTATATTGTATAGTCTAATCATTCTAGGCAACACACAGTGAAGAAAAGAACAAAAATGTGTGCCGTCATTGACGTTACATTGTAGAGGGACATCAGACTATAAATTTAAAAGTTGCATTTACTAGGGGGGGAAATGAAGTAGAGTCTAGCATTAAGAAATGATGGGAGCCAGGGTGAGGGGTCAAAATGTGATACATGTTGACCTGGGGAAGCTTTACTAAAACACTAAGATCACTGCGACAGTACTTGAATAGAGACCAAAGAGAGTAAGGGGTGGGGGATCAATTCACATGTATATATAGAAGAAGGGTGTTTCAGACAACAAGATGTCCAAGTGCAAAGGGACGGGGGTGGTAGTTTCAGTGGTCTGCTTAAGAAATGAGGCCATATGGCTATAGTAAATTGATTGTAGGGGCACAGGGGGGAAAGTTCTGCCATACCTCTGGGTTCATCTCAGCTACATGAGCAAACAAATTAACATCAAAGAGATTAGTAGGAGAAAAAGAACAAGTTTAATTACATATGTATGGAACATCTACATGGCTGTAAGTTCTAGAGTATATAAGACAGACTAAGGATTTATATCCTGAGATAAGGAATGGGATGGAGGTCCAGGGCGTCAAGGAGAGAGGAGGGAGTAACTTTACAAGGGTTTCAGAGTTTTTCTATATATGCTGTTTTTTGAAAGCCAGTTGCATTCCTATATGCAAATGAGGAGCTAGAAAAAAAAAGAAATCATGAAAACAACCTCATTTACAATCACAGTGAAAGGAATTAAGTACCTAGGAGTAAACTTAAAGTAGGTGAAGTACCTATACAATGAAAACTCTGAAAGCCACTGTTAAAAAGAAATAGAAGAAGTGACAAATAAATGGAAAGATATCCCCTGCTCATGGATTGGAAGCATTAACATTATAAAAATGGTCATCTTACCCAAAGTAATATACAGATTCAATGCAATCCCTATCAAAGTTTCAGAGGAATTCTTCAAGAAATAGAACAAACATTACTGAAATTCATATGGAACCTCAAGAAACCCCAAATACCCAAAGCAATCCTGACAAAAAACAAACAAACAAAAACAAACAAGCACTAAGGTGGTATTACACTTCTGGACTTCAGACTGTACCACAAAGCTATAGTAATCAAGACAATATGATATTGGAATAAAAACAGACCAATTGGAATAGAATTGAGAGCCTAGAAATAAACGCACACTTACAGGGAGAGTTAATATATGATAGAGGAGCTAAGAGTATACATTGGGGAAAGACAACTCTCTTCAGCAAATGGTGGTGGGAAAATTTAACAGCTATGTGCAAAAGAATGAAATTAGACTACTATCTCACCATATACAAAAATTAATTTAAATGTATTAAAGAATTAGATGTAAGACTGAAACCATAGAATACATTGAAGAAAACATAGACAAAACACATGACATAGGCTTTGTATCCTCATTTCCATCAGCAAGAGAAACAAAAGAGAATATAAATAGATGGGACTACATCAAATAGAAAACTTCTACACTTCAGTGTCTGGAATGCACAGTCATCAGCTTCACTTGGGTCAGGCACTCTGTGGTTGGGGCTGGCCCTTGAGAGGACTTGCTTTTAAAATTCACTCCAGGGCCTCCCTGGTGGCGTAGCGGTTGAGCGCTGCGCTGTGGAGCTGTCGGCAGCACGCGTTGCAAGTTTGACGCCCAGCTGGGGAGGATCCCACTTGGCACGGCAGACCTCTCCTGCCTCGCCCGCTGCTCCCCTCAGCAGTGTGTTTCTGATCTGCCTGTTCTCCCCGCTCTGTCTCTGGTGAATCCTCTCACCACCCCACGCCTCTGGCCTGTATCTCAGCTTGTATATATAAATAAATATATCTTTAAAATAAATAAATAAAAAATAACATTCACTCCAAGTGATTCCCATGTACCTAAACTTTAAGAAGCCTTGGTGTGGCAGACATTTTCCTTTGAGAAAGGATCCTGAGAACACAAATGCTGCTCTGGCAGGGAGAAAACCAAAGTAAACTAGCTGATTCAGAGGCCAGCTTCTGGCGGGAATAGACCTGAGTATTATGAGGAGAGCAAAGGAGAAAAGAAAACCAGAGAGGAGGAATTCCACGCTGCTTCTCTAAGACAGTGTCTGGAATGAGGAAATTCCCCCTCCCCTTTGGGGTTCTTTTTGGGGCTGGTTGAGTTATCAAATTAGCATTGGTCAGATTAGTAGGAAGAAAAATTTAATTGCATATGTATGGAGAATTTACATGACTGTAAATTATAAATGGGGTAAACCAGGGGTTTATATAGCCTGTGCTAAGGACCCCCTGTGCATCATAGACAGAAAGGGGTTTGAAAGGACGAGGAGAGGGTGACTTCATATAATAAAGCCTTGCTTCTGGTGTTTGCCCTGCCTCAACATAGGAACTGCCTCTTAAAAAAGATTGTTTCTGGAGAGATCGCTAAACCTAGTTGTAGGATAAATGAAGTTGATCAGGCTTTTTGAGCCATTGGCTTCTACCGCTATCACCTGCGACTTTGAGCTTATTAACGAGAAGGCTCGTGAGTGTGGGGGAGCGTGCCTGATTGTAGACACCTGAGCATGGTTCTGTGCGCATGTGCAAGTGTGCACACCTGTGCTAGCAGGGAGGGGATAAAAGGACAGCTTCACCCTTGGGGAGGGGCGCTCAAGTTGCCGTTTGCCTGCTGGCTTGTTTCCCCCCCGCTTGCCGTTAAAACCTCTGAAAATGATGCCAAGAGCTCCAATCTCAAGTCGGCCTGGAATGATTGCAAAGTGCTAGGTAACCTGCATTTTTTCAGTAATAGTAAGAGTCTCTCCTGACTGCCACAGCGCCTCAATTGACCTTCGTTCCACACAAGGTAAGACCTTTTGGAAAAGGCCTATCTAGACATCTTGGGAAGAGCTTGTCTGAACTTTTGGGGGAGACTGATCCCATAATATATATTCCTGAGCTGAGGAATAGGATAGGGGCCTGGGTTTTCAAGGAGAAAGGAGGGGCACTCACAAGCCAAGGAGAGGGTGATTTGCATGACAAAGATCAGATTACTCTGTAATGAAACATTTGCCCTGTCATATAGACAGGGTTTCCAGATAGGAAGTTTATTTCTGGTAATAACTGCAGTTCTGGACAAGACCCTTAATGTTTATTCTTTCATGTAGAGGAAATGGTAAAAGTTTCTCATGAGTGTGCAGGGCCTCAGTTGACTTCAGCTGGAAATAATCCATGTACATTGTGGTTTAGGGGATGCCTGTTTTTCATTTGGTGCTTATGGTGTGGTATGTGGTGTTACTATTTCTGGATCTACAGTGGTATCTTGAGAGTAATGTTTATTTCTGGTAATGAATTGTGTATTGTCCTGATATTTCAAATGCCAAACGTGTTATAGTTACTAATACATCAACGGAGTGGAGATAAATGGAGTTGCATGATCCTTTCTAACTTGTTTGCTTAAGAGGAAGGTTTATATAAAAATATGTGACACTGTATCACCAAACACTGCACTTGCACATCTAAGTGTTAAAGGAGTGCTATTATCTGCATTTTGTATTCATGAAAAACTAGTGGTACTGGTGGCGGTGGTGGTGATTAGTAAAATATATTTTCCAGTCTCTCTTTTGTGAGAGCACAGGGAAAATTCTTCCACCCCTCTGAGTTTTTCGCTGCTGGACCAGCAAATGAATTAACATTAGTGGATTAGTAGAGAAAAGGCCCAGTTTAATGACATAGGTTTGGTAACTATATGGCTGTAAATGGGACAGACCAGGGGTTTCTATCCTGTACTAAGAAATGGGATGGGGCCTTGGGTGTCCAGGAGAGAGGAGAGGGTCATACATGACAAGAAGAGGGAGGTAACTTCACAAGACATAACCTCACTTCTAGATATGCCCTACCTTACGATAGGTTTCTTCCATGAAAAGATTGTTTCTGAAGATGTCCCTAAATCTAGCTAATCTATGTTCTGGAAGGCTCTGAGAACAGCTTCTCCTCAGGCCCACAGGACCTGGATTGACATTAGTTCCATATACTAAGGTGACCAAACACTAGAGAAAGCCTATCCAAACATTTTGGAGGAGACTGATCCTATAGCTTACAAAAAAAAAAAAAAAGTTCTTTACACTATATCAGTTTGTTCTTACAAAACTATAAGTTGTTACCTTACTGTTGGAGGGGAAAAAAGGATGCCAAGAATGGCTCAGTAATTGTCTAACATTAGAACTAGAAAATTGCAGACTGAGACGTGAATCCCTATTTTCAGAGTCTGTGAGTCTGTGTTCAGACGTTTTTCTTTTGACCTGTGGCCCTCAAGATTTTGGTCCATAGAAAGTCAGGCATCAGTGAGACCCTTTCCGGTGGCCTAGGATTTTTACAAAAATTAATACAAAGAGATGTTTTGTCTTTTTCACTGTGTTAATATTTGCACTGAAGTCACAAAAGCCAACAGTCAAAAGAGCAGGCACCTTAGTACAAATCAAGGCAGTGACACTAACATGTATGCACACTATTTTTTTTTAAATGTCAGTTTTACTTGCTGTCCTGGGAAAAAGTACGGGAAAATTAGTCTTCCTAAATCTTGATTACACATCTTTTAACATACTGTGTTTTGAAATGAGAGATATGCAGAAAGCATCTATGTACTGTGAGTGTCCAGCTGAGGTAGTTGTTATTTTTTCATGGAATATTTTTGGTTGAAAAAAAATGGTGGTAGGCAAGTAGTGGTTATTGAGAATTGGGTGTTTGGAATGCATCATCTCAAAATAATTAAAGTGAGCGTCAGGGAAGATGATTGACACTACTTGCCAAAGAAAATCTTGAGATTTCTTGCAAAAAAAAAAAAAGAGTTTTGGAATATTTGTAAGTGTTCCCATAAACTTGACAGCTTCTCAGTTCTTAAAATATTTCTGACCCAAAAAATGATATTAATGTAATTTTTATATTGCATAACAAAATATCAGTGAACCAAAATTCACCAATTACCAGAACTAGAAGCCCAAGCTGTGACTCCATGTTGGGGTCTCTGGTTTCAAGGTGGCCTGTGTACACCTCAGTAGTTCCTGAGAGAAATATGTCGTGAGAGGGGTCCTAGAGAGAGCGGATAGTTGGTCCTGAAACCTGGTCTCGTCAGACGCTTCCTGTGAGGCAGTCTCGAGTTAATGCTGTTTCTGTATCCTTTTCTTGCAGCTGCCTATGGACTTACAAGCCATCACATTTGGTCCTTTGAATTACTTTTAGCAATCGAACTCTTCTGGTTGCCACCATTAATATAGATCAGCCAATCAAATTTACTAGGAACAACAGTAACCATTGTTCTTCAGAATCTGTAAATCTGTAAAATATTAGTGATTCGGTGATATTTCTGGACACTATTTGTTGAAGTATATACTCTGAAATATGCCAATCTAGCCATTTGTTATGAACCATCATAAAATCATCTAATAAGTAGTCTTACAAACATATATGTTGATATCATAGCCATCATTAGCATAGTTTTGACCAGTTCAGTAGTTGTCTTGCTGAAATGAGGGAGGGATCTCCAAGCTAAGTTTAGACACTCAGCAATGTCACTGCATGCTCCGGCCCCTGTTGGATGACCTTTATCCGCATTTAGAGTACTGACTTTTCATCCTCAGAGCTGCTACCTCTTGGGCATATTCTTGCCACAACAGGCATCACATCTGCACACAACCAAGGTCACACAGATAGGGTTTGTTTTCACCCCTATCTCTAACTCTTCATCTAACAGGAAAATGTTCTCAGAGTGCTACCTCTCCTCCCACCCAGATGTGCTTTGGGCAGAACTTAGCTACGTGGATACGCCTGGCAGTAAGGGTGACTGGGACCGGGATTGGAATGGCATTTCTGCTTCCATCAGGGATGGCAGGCTTTGCTGTGAAGTGGGAAGAGAGAGAGAATGTGCCCCTGGTGTGCAAGTACCCATTATTGCTACAGTGTAATACCCGTGTGCGTCCCTAGATTTTCATGTCAGGTGTAAAGAGGGGAATGCGCGGGGGTGGTACAGGTGTATAAAAACCATCAGGTCTAAATAACTGGGTCATTAAATAAGTGACCTTCCTCTTTGTTCCTTTTCTTTTGTTTTTGGTGGAAGTTCTGTTATTTATTACTTGTTTTACTTAAATACCTAATTAAATTCTCTTTCAAGTTTCAGGAAAAACCATTTCTTCTTTGAAACTTTCATAAATATCAAGAGAAGGAATTTTCTCACTTGTATGAAACCTTATAGCATTGTATTTAAGCCACTGTTATAGAACTGTATTTATTGAAATGAGCTGCTTATGTTTTGGCTGTCCTGGTAGAATGAGGTCCTGAAGGATAGAACTGTAATTTATTTTTATATACTTCCATGTAATTGGTATATTAATGTGTATGGATTTGATGAAAAATATGGTTGAAACCATTTTCCACAAATCTATAAAATGGGTTGGAGAAAACTGAAAATTATTTCTTTGACATCACTTTTTAAAAAAGATTTATTTTTATTTATTTATGCATACAAGAAATGGGGTATAGGCCAGAGGTGCAAGGAGTGAGAGGGTTCACCAGAGACAGAGTGGGGAGCAGAACAGGCGGATCCACTGAAATACACTGCTGAGGGGAGCAGCGGGTGAGACAGGAGAGGTCTGCTGCACCATGTGGGAAGCTCCCTGGCCAGGGATCGAACTTGTGCTGCAGTGGCTGCTGATAGCTTCATAGTGCTGAGACTTTAACACCTGTGCCATCATGGATACCCTGACACCACTTCTTAATGACCATGTGAGGCTCTAGATATCTGGATATTATAAGTAGGCTGTGTTAGGCTCTTTACTAAGTTGAATCTGCCCATTTATGGGTTAAGTAGGCTGCAAGACATTAAAGATACGGTATGTGATTTTAAAAGTTTGATTTATATATATATATATATAATTAACATATATATATAAAACACACATAGCTTTTACATGTGAAGAACATTTGACCTTTGTGTTCAACTGCTATAATATACTATTTATATCTTAAAAAATTATTAGCAAGAAAATAGCAGGCATCCTCAGTAGTAAAAATAGCTTCTTCAACTAAAATAACCAGCAATAAAATAAGAAAGCTATAAATATGCATGATTTACAATATAAACCCAAATGTCCCCTATGGTATAATTAAACCAATGCTTAGCATTTAGAGAGGGCTTTTTATCTATGGATCTCAAAGTGATTCACACATTATTAATTCCACAAAAATGCCTCTAAGGTAGAAATGTTACAGATTAGGAACTTGAGATTTGGGGTTCATTTGCTAAGGGCTATAATGCTGGAGGCTTCAGAGACAGGTTTAAAGGTCAAATAATAGTTTCCATATCCTTTTCTCGGGTCACTAGCGTTATCATCGTCATATAAAATCGTCTAATTAAGCAGCCAAATGTTCTTGGTACAGTGCTGGGGACTGAGCATGTTTAATGAACACGTGCACATTCTGGACTCAAATCTAAGGTGGAAAACGTAGTTGCAGACACATTAAAAAAAAAAAAAGGCAAAACAACACTTGTGATGCAATATTTGTTAGTACTTGACCAATTACAAATATTTACAAGTAACGATTTAGTTGATGCCTCACAGTATAATAGTACTCACTTTGCATATATGTGAGTTACACACACATGATGTTATAGATGGTGAGAGAAGCGGGGAGGAATGTAAAGGAGAGGGAGAAATATGGGGGAAGAAGAGGAGACAGGAGGTATTTTGCATTATGAATGTACTCTAGGCAAATTCTGGTTTAAATCAGGAATAACCTGGAACAATGCATGGTCAAAAGAACCCAGACTTGAGGGGAAACTGGAAGAAGGTAGCTGGATCTGTAAAAATGAACATATGGATTAAGATCTCTATATCCTAGCCTAAAAGAAAGCTTTAAGAACTGAAATAATTTTATTATCTTTTGAGCCAAGCTCATGTTCCTGTATGAGCACTTACAGAGTCCACAACAGAAATGGAATTGTCCTGGCACCAGGAGATTAACTGTACTTAAACCAATCACAAGATCCCCTGCCAACCTCTTTCCGTCTTGATTGCCAATGCATGGCAATAAAAGGGTTAGCAGAATGAATTCATGTCCTCGCAAAATACTTGCGTGTGTTCTATGCACTTTTCTGAAGCAATTCCTTGTTGCCTGAATAATCTTGAAATCTTTTTAAAGAGCATTTCACCACTGAAAGTTTGTCTTGATGATGTCCTCCTTAGGCAACACTTTACCTTTGCACTGAAACTTTTTGAGAGATAGGCCCCCAGGGACTTTAGACACTAGAGTCTTGTCCTACTCACTTGGCATTTGTAAAATGCAGCTAATAACAAAGTAATGGCTTACTCCTAGAAATAACCCCTGAGCCTCAGGAAAAGCATTCAATCTGCCATAAATTACCTCCAGCATACAGCACACCAAAGCAGTTCACCCTTTGATCCTAACTAGCAACTGCAAATCTCTCCAAGGAAACTTAAAGGAAAAAAGGCCCAATTTGGGGATTCCCAGAAAGCCCTTTTGCAAAGATGGTTACAGACTGTGATGTGGACCTCTACACTAGCGACCATGCACCCCCAAAGGACTCTGAAATCACCACTGCCCTTCAAAGATAACTTCATAATTGATGTGGTTGTTGCTTTGCCAAATTACTCATTTCTCACATGGAAAAAATGTAATGATTTTAAAAAAGGAATATAATTTAGAATATGCTACATTATAGGTTATTTATCTTTTTAAGACACTGCCTTTTCTAGGTGAAGAATTGCAGTATCATCTCTGTATATATGTCTTACCTGGTGCATTGGTCTTCTAATTTGCTCTAACATTGCTACAATTTTAGTGGCTTTAAGTGGCATCCATTTATTAGCTCAAAGGTCTGTAAGTCCAAAGTCCAAGCACAGCATAGCTGATTGTGTTCTCAGGGTAGCACAGGACTGAAATCAAGTTGGTGTTGGTTACTTTTTGGAGCTTGGGATTCTCTTCTAACCTATGCAGGCTGGTAGAATTTAGTATCTGAAGTGCAATAGCTGAAGCCATGAATGAGGCTGCTGGAAGAAAGCATAGGGAACATTGATCTTGGCAAAAATGTTTTTTGGATCTGATTCCGAAAGCAGCCAACAGAAGCAAAAATAAAGTACTAGGACTACATCAAATTTAACAGCTTCTGCAGAGCAAAGGAAACAGTCAACTAAAGGAAAAGACAGCCTGTAGAACAGGGGGAAATACAGGCAAACTGTATACATAGTACAGGTTAATACAAAAAAATCTAAGGAACTCTTTCAACTTAATAACAAAAATACAAACAATCCAATCTAAAAATGGGCAAATGCTCCAAAGGGACATTTTCCCACAGAAGATATATAAATGGTCAACAGGAATATAAAGTCCATCAGTTTCCTTTGTAAGATATTAAGTAACCGAGTCATTATTTTGAAACTGGTAAAGGGAAAGATTCAAACATTTTTTTGCTTTACCTTTACAAACTGTTTCTTAGTGTAAGAAAACATTGATGAAAGGAAAATTATCTCTATAGATCTTGCATTAATGAAGGCAGTTGCCTAAGAATTAAACTGCCTGAAAAAACTATTAGCAAAAAGACAAAATGATAAAGATGTGGAGAAAAGTAAACACTGGTATCCTATTTGTGGGCGTCTAAATTGGTGCAACTGTTACAGAAGAAAACAAGGTTCCCCCACCCCCACCCCAAAGAAGGAACATATGATCCAACACGCCACTATGGAGTATGTATCTGAAGAAGCTGAAATCACTATCTCAAAGGGATGTCTGCACACCCATGTTCATGAAACCGCATCCATAATAGTCAAGATGCAGAAACAACCTACGTAGCCATACGTGCATGACTACACAGAAAATATGATACACAACCACACAAATGTTGTATAGGTGTATGTATCATATGTATATGTAATTTTTGTGTGCGTATATAGATGCATATATGTATCCATGTACACATAGGCAATAGAATATTACTTAGTCTTAAAAAAGAAGGAAATTATGTCATTGGTGACAATATGGGTGGACCTTGAAGGTAGTATGCTAAGTGAAATAAGCCAAAGAAAGGCACATATTGTGTGGTATCACTTACATATAGGGTCTTACAAAAAAAAACAACCTTGAACTAATAGAAGAGTATAAGGGTGGTTGCCAGGTTTAGAGAAACGGGGAGGTGTTGGTCAAAGAGTATAAATTTTCAGTTATATGATGGATAAGCTGAGAATCTGATACACAGCATGGTGACCATAGTTATTAATATCATATATTTGTGATTTGCTGAGAGAGTAGATCTTAAGTATTCACACCAAAAAAAATTTTAAGGGGGAGCTATGTGGCATAAAGGGTATATTAGTTAACTTGATTGTGGTCATCATTTCACAATTTATATGTACATCAAATCGTCACATTATACATGTTAAAAATACTAGAAGTATTTCAATTATACCTTAATAAAACTGGGAAACAAAAGAATTTGGTGCCTCATGTTCCCTCTGCATTCCTAGCACTTAGCTCCATCTTCAAAGATTTCCTTGTGATACATATACTGATTGTGATGATTGTGCTAGCCTGTATCCTATTCCTGTGATTGTGGATTTCTAAGCAGTGCCATATTGGGCGCTGTTAAGGTTTTTTTCAGGCAATTTAATTCTTAGACAACTGCCTTCATTATTGCAAGATCTATAGAGATAGTTTTCCTTTCGTCAATGTTTTCTTACACTAAGAAAGTTTGTAAAGGTAAAGCAAAATGTTTGAATCTTTCCCTTTACCAGTTTCAAAATAATGACTTGGTTACTTAATATCTTACAAAGGAAACTGATGGACTTTATTTTTGTGAAATGCTGTTATAAAATTTTTAATGCAAGCACATTCTAGTGTTCCCAACCTACTATAATTTTTTTTTTCCTTATGTTGTTCCAACTTGGCTACTGGAGGTGACTCAAATTGGTTCCTGAAACAGTCTCATGTGATCTCAATAATTTTAAAATCTTCCTTGCTTTCCAGTATGACAGACTGATCTGGGCACTCATATATTTTTAAATATTCAGACTTGGAATCACCATTTCTATAGAGACTCCCATTCCTATAAATAGGCATTGGTAATTAGAGACTGCAGTCTGGGTGCTGGAGGTGCAAATTGCTACTGGGTTAGTTCTTACTCTGAAGATTTTTCAGTAAATAGAACTATGAAATGCTTTTTTTGTGTGAATTTTACATCATGTCTTTCAATTCAGATTCATAACTATATTAAGGTTTTGTCTTAATGTGATTAATTTTATATTTTTTCTCCCATATTAAAAAAATACCAGCTAACAATGGCACCAACATAATTTTTTATTTTTGTCACACAGTGCACACACAACTCTTTTAATAATAATGCCAACTTTACAAGGAACTACTAATTACTGAAAGCGGTTTGGTTCCCCGCATCTCCAGTTTCTTTTGTCCTTGAGTACATGCTTCTCTGTCTGTGTACTCAAATGATTGTGCTTTGAAACAGTTTCTCTTGGTGTGGTTAATAGACCAACTCACTTTAGAATTTGAATATTTCACATAACTTTTTCTATTCTGTTTTGGCCTTTTATTTCATTGTATTTTATAATCATGTAAAGTATGTACATGCTTCCAAAGGAAACATAAAAATCAGTGTAGCAAAATAACTAGATCCCTCCTTGACACATCTTTGTAAACGCTAAGATTTTCCCCCCAAAAGTTCCCGTTGAGGGCCTCCCCGGTGGCGCAGCGGTTGGGCGCTGCCAGTTCGACGCCCAGCAGGGGAGAATCCCACATGGTGCGGCAGACCTCTCCTGCCTTGCCCGCTGCTCCCCTCAGCAGTGTATCTCTGATCTGCCTGTTCTGCTCCCCACTCTGTCTCTGGTGAACCCTCTCGCCGCCCCGCGCCTCTGGCCTGTACCCCAGCTTGTATACATTTTAAGAATAAAAATTCTTAAAAAAAAAAAAAAAAGTTCCTGTTGAGTGGAACCATACTAGGCATACTTTTCTTAAGGTAACTTTTAACTCAGCAATGTATCCTGTATATAATGCCATAAATGTATAGAACGATATTCTTCCTTATAGCTACATAGCATGTACTTGAGTGGGTTACCATAGGTAACTATCGGTTTTGGTGGATGTGGTGTGGTAACATACATTAAAGGAGGTGTGAACCTACTCCCCCAAATGAGATACCAAAGTTACCTCAATTTAACAAAATGTATTTTTAACTTCATTGCTTTGCTATTAAAAATATTCTTGTATTGCAGAGCATTCTACATGCTTTGCTAATGTTGTGCTTTTGCCCTGTGTCCTGGTATGCCTGATAAATTCATTTACCATATTGAGTTGAAATATTGTAGGATTACTTTAGGGGGTCTAGATTACTTTTTCCTTCAAAGAGAATTTTCCTTTACTTCTGGCAAATACATTGCCTTCATTTTATCTTGGATTGAAACAATTCAATGCTGGTATTAGTCTTGGCGAAGTCTAATCTATTTTTGTGTTGTGCTTTTTCCTAGCCTTATAGCCCTTAACAGATCTAAAGCCAACCTTAAGTGAATTCCAGGGTCCTTCTTCCTGGCATGCTTCTGAGTTCTATGGAACTTCCTATAGCTCCACTCAACTCCTCAGCTTTGTACCCCTTACTCTACATTGTATTACTTGCTCTTTAACTCTGTTACTCAGGAATTTTCACAATGCCTCAAGAGTAAAAGCAAATCACCTCTCCTTTCTTTTGAGTCTTGGATGTCAACTCCTGGATGCTGGTTACACTGATTCCTTCAACTAGATTTTTCTTAAATTAATTGCTATTTGCTACATTCTTCTTCTCCACATGCCCATACAATGTCCAGAGACGTGCTATGGTGTGTGTGAGTTTTTACTGATTATACATATTAGTTCATTGAATGTTCACCATTGTTTACCATGTTCACCATTATTTTTCCCCTTTTGGGAATCCAAACAGAGGATCTACTTGTACTCAAGATGATGACAGATATGTTAACAAACCAGGTGTTCAGAGTTGTAGGACTCTATTCTAACTGTATCATACAAGTTAGGTAGGAATAACTAAGATAACTTACTAGCAAAAATCAAATAAACTGGCAGAAAAATAGGCAAAGCATCTAAAAAGACATTTTTCCAAAGAAGATGAACACGGCCAGCAGGTATATGAAAGATGCTCAGTGTCACTATCAGGGAAATGCAAATCAAAACCATGATGCAGTCACGTCATACCTGTTATGATGATGGGTATTGTCAAAAATACAAGAGATGACAACTATTGTAGAGGAAGTAGAGAAAGTGAAACCATTGTGCACTGCTTGTAGGAATTTAAATTGATGCAGTCACTATGGAAAACAGCATGGAAGTTCCTCACATTTAAAATACAAGTACCTTGTGATCCAGCAATTCTACTTCTGGGTATTTATGTAAAGGAAATGACATTACTATCTCAATTAGGTATCTGCACCCCTACATTCATTACTTATGTAGTATTTTACAATACAAAAATTATTTATAATAGCCAAAAAATAACAATGATCTGTGTTATTGACAGAATTATTTTTAATGAGTACAACATTTTAGCTCTGTGAGACAGGACTTCTGGAGATAGTGGTGGTGGTTCCATAGAAGAATGTTTAATACCACTAAGCTGAGTACTAAAATGGTTAAGATAGAACATTTTATCTTATTGTGTTTTATCACATGACGTTTTTTAAATGCTAAGAATATGTAAGACAGGGTTTGGGGCCTCCCTGGTGGCACAGTGGTTAAGTACTGCGCTGTGGAGCTCTCGGCAGCGGCGACGCGAGTTCGACGCCTGGCCAGGGAGATTCCCACATGGCGCGGCAGACCTCTCCTGCCTCGCCCGCCGCTCCCCTCAGCAGTGATTTCTGTCAATCTGCCTGTTCTGCTCCCCACTCTGTCTCTGGTGAACCCTCTCGCCGCCCAACGCCTCTGGCCTGTACCCCAGCTTGTATGCATAAATAAATAAATCTTTAAAAGAAAAAGAATCTTAGGCAAAACCCTGTCTTTTTTTTTTTATCAGTAGCATTAGCTTTATTTTACCATAACCCCAAAATTACCCAAACTTAGACACACATGCCAAAATTTTCTATAATCTGGGAGTCCAACCAAAATGTTATTTTAAGAGAAAAGACACAAAAGCAGTATAAAGCAAATTATTGTAATGTAGGCCTGTTGTTTTATATTTGGTGTGTCTGCCCTACTTCCTTTTTAGTTCCAAGGCACAATAACGACTGTTTATTGCCAGGACAATGTTATTTATGGGCTGAACTCCCGTCAAGAGGGTCTCCTTTCTCTGTCAGCAGTGATTTAATGAAATAGCCTTTCACCTTTCAAGACAGGCCTTTAAATTCTCTCTGTACAAATGGAAATGGTGTAGGTCATTTTCTTCTAATTGCTTGTGGACAAGGATTGACAAGCCACCACACAATTTAGCTTGATTGGCAGATTTTTTCTCAGAAGTAGTCCAAGCCTGAACCAGCAATTTCAGCACAAGATTTAGATGTCTTGTCAGAGCTTGGTAGGAAAAATTAGCTTTATTCTGAGCACCCCAAAATAATTCTTTTTTAAAAGAAAGAGAAGCATATTATAGTTCTTCAACACCAAATACCTTGTCTCGACTGTCCTCTGAAATAACTTTAATAATTGTGTTATGCAGTTGACCCCCTAGGGGGTAGCGGTGCCAACACCTGTGCAATCAAAAATCTGCTTGTAACTTTTGGCTCCTCCAAAACTTGACTACTAAAAAGCTGCTGTTGACTGGAAGCCTTACTGATAACAAACAGCAAGTAATTTGTAGGGTATATGTATTATATACTGTGTTGTTAAAATAGCGTAAGCTAGAGAATAGAAGTGTTATTAAATCATAAGTGGTTCATCATAAAGGTCTTCTTCCTCATTGTCTTTACATTGAATAGGTTAAGGAAGAGGAGGGGTTGGAAAAAAACCCCCCACATGAGTGGACCCATGTAGTTCAAACCTGGGTGGTTAAAAGGTCTGCTGTGGTTGGTGGCGCCTTCATAACCTTAAGTTGAGAAACATGCAGGAAAAATATTTTTGAGTTGAGATTATATTTGCTGTTATTTTTTAAACTACTAAGATTGATATTAAATTTAAAAAGATTCAGAAAGTAATGTCTATTAAACTATTATGGTATGTTGTAAAGGGTGATAGAGAGACATAGGTAAGACTTCTGATCTAACAGAAATGCCTCTTTTTTGTCTTGGTGTTATTTCTCAGTCTTTCACCCCACATTGCAAATAGAGTATTCCTGCTAAGTAAGTTTACTGCAATCTCTGCCTGTACTTTCGATCAGATCTTTTAAGGCACATTCTGAAAATTATATAATTAGGTATTTGCTTTCTTTAAAAAAAGATCAAAGTCATTGAACCGACATATTTGTTAGGTTAAAGTTTTTGTGGTAAATAAAGAACAGGTAGAAATAAGTCTTTAGATGTGCAGTCCTCAAACTCTGGTTTCAAGGGAACCATTTAAATGTGTAAAAAAAAGTGGAGGATCCCCCAAACTTTGGATTAAGCCTATTAACAGTCACCATATTAGAAATTAAAACAGAAAAGAATATAAGTCATATATTAATGGTTTTCAAAATAATAATCCAAATAATCAAATAACAATCAACAAGATGACATAACCAGCAATTTTATTTTTTAAGTATTTTTTCTGTAATCAAAAATTACTGAGAAATACAGCATTGTTTTACACTTTCACAAATCTTGTAACTATCTGCATTAATACAAAGCAGTTGATTGTTTTTTATATATCCTCCTATGTTGTAATATATGTCAAAGAAACACTGGGAAATGATCGCAATGCTCGTGAGAAGGAGGTTGAAAATGTCAGATGACATATTATTATGAAAATAGTTTTGCTTGAGGATCCCTTGGGAAGACCTGAAGAATCCCCAGCAATCCCCGTATCAGGCTTTCGGTATCCATGCTTCAGACTGAAATTTATGTTGCATAGAAGGCGAATGTTTTTTCTGTTTGAAACTAATAAAACATTCCCTTTGAAGGTAGCATAAGAAATTTAGGTTTGGTTTCCATTGAAGCTCAAACTTCATTGCTTCTGCATACAATGGTGGTATTTCACATTCTGTGGGAAACCATCTCCTATATTTGGGCTAACCATGCTACTGATGAGTATTATGGGAATGGTAGGTACAGAATGGTGAAGAACTTTCTTTTTAGGACACAGAGATTAGAATACAAAACAAATCACTTTTCATCAAAGACCAAAAAAGAAACCACCACTATGTATGCAGTATATTTTAGAGAGATTTTTGTCATCCTTTCCTCTCTGATGAACAGCAGTAGTGTCCAGAGATGGCCCTGAGAGCCAGGTGAAATCAAGCTAAAAATAATAATTTTAAGGGAATATTCTTGTTCCAGCATTCCAAGAAATATCTGAAATAATGACAGTTGTACTTACTGTAGACTGTACTTACTACTTACTATAAACTAACAAAGTAATGTTAGTGACTGATCTACACATTGTACATGTCATTTTACCCCAAAGTAGAAAATTCCCTGACCTTGTGTTACCTGACCTAGATTGTGGCAGCCATAGTTAAGGTTTGCCTTTGCATTTTTGCAACTTCTTGCAAGTTCCCAGTTAAAGTTTGTTAGAACAACGTAAGGATAATTTTTAAAACACCTGCTTCGGTCCTGTTCCTAAGCCACTGGATCACAGCTGGTATCATTCAAAACTCTGAGTCAGACAAGCTTCCCTGATGTACTTGTTGTAGACAAACCTTTCCTCTCTCTGCACCCACCTTTTCTGCAAACTGTAAGACACGTAAGGCATTGCAAGCCTTCTTAAGGCTATGCCGAACTGCTCTTTTTTTTTTTTTAAGATTTATTTATACATACAAGCTGGGGTACAGGCCAGAGGCATGGGGCGGCAAGAGGGTTCACCAGAGACAGAGTGGGGAGCAGAACAGGCAGATCACAAATACACTGCTGAGGGGAGCAGCGGGCGAGGCAGGAGAGGTCTGCCGCGCCATGTGGGATTCTCCCCGGCTGGGCTTCGAACTCGCATCGAGCACTGCCAACAGCTCCACAGCGCAGCTCTCGACCGACCGCTGTGCCACCAGGGAGGCCCCCCAAACTGCTCTTTTGTCTCCAAGTCACTGCTCAAGAACTATCAAGTACTTAGCATCACCTCTAAGGGAAAGGAATTTTAAATATATTTCTTACTAGACGGGGCAGGCATTACTTCTGGAAACCGTTTCTTTCCAACCAATTCTACCCCTTGCTATGGAAATACCTACAATTTCTGGGTCTATTTTAAATTTGCTATAGTGTAGTTTAGTTTTGCAGTGCTTCTCTTTAAGGAATCTGAAAACCCTTTCCTAGGCATTTGACAGAAAGGGAGATAGGTTTTCATGCCTTGGATGTGAGAATCTTCTCTAGGGGAAGCCTACATGCTCCAATTTGCCAAGACCTGTAAATGAAGGAGATGGTGGAGGGGAGCGAGTCGGGGTGCAGTGCTGTGAGTGGCATCCCTAGGGCCATGCTCAATATTCTCCTTGGGGAAAAAAATCAGTAAATACTATATTGGTTACTAAGAATTTTGATAGTTTTCTGTTTAATTTGCAAAATCAAAATCACTAAATGCCAGGCATTCTCTCTATTGGTAGCTGAAGCAAACACATAAACAGCTGGTGTGGTCAGGATCTGGGCAATGAGGTGGTAGGAGAGAACTTAGATACTTATATTTGCAAAACTAAGTCTTTAAGAAGATGAATCAAAGTCCTTGAGGCTGTTCCATGAGGGGCGTGTGGTATGCACAGCGTTGGATGATACAGCCATGAAGAGCCCCACCTGGAAATTGCAAAAAATGATCTGACCTCCTGATTTGGCTGCAGTCAGCTCCCAGGGACAAAAGTGAACCTTTGAAGGCCTCTGCTGGTGGTGGCAGATGCAGTGTGGCAATTCATGCATTGACGTGTGTAGAAATCACTTCTGTTATTAGAAGTCAGAATATTCCTTTTGATCTCGTTCCTTCAGGTATCTTTGCCCTTCTTGGTATATTTGAACTAGTGGGTAAACAATAAGCCTGCCATCATCCCTTATTCTTGTAAACTTGTATTTTCAGTATTTCTCTTTCTGTTTTATGGACAAAACTGAGACCTGCAAAGGCCCAGTTTCACTTGGCTAATAGTGATTAGCTTGGTATTAAAACTCTTCACCCTAAACCCCTCTCCAACCCCAACTCCAAAAGAATCTTGGCCTCTGTTACTCATTTAGAGAAATTTAGATAACTGGAAAATATTTAGCTGTGTACATTTTATAAGGCCGGTTTATTGATCATCTAAGGCTAATAATAGCAGAAGAGACCATTTACTGGTTTTTATCTCTTGTACCAAGTTAGTCTTGATTTCAACCAAAATAAAAATTCAAAAATGGCAATTTAACATTTGATTTCACCAAGTATTTTGTGATATTTAAAATATTTACATGATTTTAGTATAGTCATGCTTCATGGGGAGTTTCTTCACTTCGTTCTCCTTTTTTAGCATGAGGCAATGTTAATTTTACACACACAGACACCCTATTGTTCTAGAAAAAAATCTTATGAGAATAATTACCTTGCCCTGTTGACAAATTGTTTAGCCTAAATAACAGTGCCATCTGCTGAAAAGGACTAGTGAGTCACAGAAAACTTTTCAGAGAACTCATTTTGGTTGGATACACAGTGACTGAAGATTGAATTTTAAAAAGGGACATGGTGAGAGCTGAAGTTAAGGAGGAGAAAACTTCAGGGTACAGGAAAACCAGAACATTGAGGAGGAACTTTAAAAGATGAAAAGCCTTGACAGAATGTGAATTGAAACAGCATTTCAGGCAGGCTGGAGCTTCCAAGACACTATGATTACAAAAAATAATAACACAAATGAAACATTCTGGTTAACTGAAGGAAATCTGCGGAAATAGTTTGTGTAGGAGGAGGTCACTGAGAGGACGTGACTGCCTGACTGCCAGGTGATCTGCCTGCTGTCCCTGGGCAAGTGCTACCTGGGGGGGTGCTCAGCCTCTTCCCCGTGCTGCTGAGTGTATGTTCTGCCCACCAGTCCACAGCCTTGTGGGAACAATATACTAGCGACATCTGCAAGACATACGTGACTGAAGCCCATTAGGGCCTCTATGTAAACTTTCAAGATTCTGATGGGTGGGTGCAGAGATCTAATGACCTTGCAGCCACCCAAGACAAGCCTTGTAAGTGTCCTTGTTATTAAAACTACCACCGCTCAGTCGGAGCGGCCTCCCTGTCCTCTCTCTCACCTTGCCCTCTGTCTATGGGCCACTGCAAACCAAGGGTATAATTTAATGAAAAATAAAACAGTTGAAAGTTATTATTATTAAGTCTCCTCAAAAAAAGACTCTGATGGACGATTGGAAATATATGTCCTTGTTAGGACACCAAGGTTAGGAAACATTATTTTTTCTCAACAATAATTTTACTGATATATTTGTAGTTTGTTAAAAGCAAGTCAGACAGGCAACTTCATTTTCAAAGGAAGGTCTTCAAAATAAGCTTCTTAAATATTGAATTATTATTTCCCATACTATTTCTAATTTCTAGTTGTCTCTTTTCTAACCCTATTGCAATGTCAGTTCATCAGTTACTAACTGGTGCTCTGAGCATGAATGGATGCTGTGATTTTAATGAAAGCTTTGCCCTGGAATGCTTTTGAATCAAAGTAAATAGTATGTAGCCCTTTTATTGTTATTAAAATGAGAGATAATCTAGACTGCAGTAATGATAAGACTGCATTTCAAGAATTCTGTATCTTAATGTTAGAAGCAATGTGATCCTAGAAATATATGACCTGCTATCTGAAAATAAGTCTGTTGAGTCAGTTTTGACAAGTTAAATGTGTCTTTGCATTTTTCATTGTTTCCATGTATTTCCCTACAAAACTTTTAGGTTTTCTTATGTGATATTATATAATACTAAATATCTAATGGCAAAATGAAAATTCAGAGAAAAGCTTCTGGACTCTATGTTCTTTTTTTATGCCCATACTTTAAATATTCTTAATTTATCTCTTGAATACGGCATATTATTAGATTGCACATTGTTAGCTAATGTGAAAACATGTTTTTTTTTAATAAATGAAATTACCTGATTTATAATTATTGGTATGTTTCTCTCCCTTCCCTCCTCCCCTCTCTCCCTCCACCAGATCATTTGGAATTTAGGAAGTTTTGGATTTGTTCAATAATGATGGCCTTTATCTATATGCTCTCCTTGGCTCCCTCTTTAGATGGCTACAATTTATTGGTTTCCAACTATGAAAGTAATTTTAGCTGGTGATATCTTTTTCCCTGTATCTTCCCATTGTCTTAGTATCAGATTTGAAAGTCATTTTTTTCTTTTATTTAATGCTTATAAGGCAGTCTGCAACTTTATTTTACTCTGTTCTCTCCCATTGTCTAATTTTTCTTAGGTAGGATCTGTATTTTCAGAACATATAGTTGTTACGTATTGTGGTTCTTATAATTAATCTATGGTAAATATAGATAATTCTCACTGCCACTCGAAGTCTATCTCTCTGGTCTCTTGTCATTTGACATGTCTAAAGTATATTCTCTGGTATGTCACTATGAAGTCTAATGGTAAATATATTTGCTGAGTTCTTGCATGTTCAAAAGACTGTCTCTTAACACTGGAATATTTATTGGCTGCATATAAAAATTTTAGCTAACTCTTTTAAATCAAAGTACATAATAGGCATTTCCATTGTTTCTGGTATAAAGTATTATTGTTGGAAAATAAAACATTTTTACCCTCTTTCCTTTATATGACTTTGAAGTTTTGCTTGAACACTTTTTTTAGTCCAAGAGGACACCAGTATTTATGTCAGTATTGATAGTTTGTGTGTGGAGTTTTTGTCTCTTTATATTTCAGAAAATTTTTCTTTCATAATGGAGTTAAACAGTTTTTTTTTCCTGCTTAATTGTTTTGCTTGAGGCAGAGGGGTTAGAGGTTTATTACATGTATTGGTTCTTTCTCATGTATCTTCCATTTCTGCCATTTTCCTTTATGCTTTTCATCCTTTCTTCAATTCCTCATGATAAGAATCTCTTCTTTTCATAAACTCTTTCCCATAGATAGCATTTCTTATTTCATGTGCTTTTTCTCTAGTTGAGTTTGCATATTTGAACAATTTTGGCTATATTTATAATTCTTTTCTGAATATTTCTGCATCTTCTGTCAAATATTTTCTCAAGTCACCTCACTATTAAGTTCATCTAGTTCTAATTCATGTTGTGCTTTCACAGCTCTGTAGGAGTTGAAGAATTTTCCCTTCTCTTCTAGATTCTTTAACTAGTCTACTAATTAAATTGACTTAAGACAGAGTAACAGAGGAAAAAAATTTCTTACAAGGCTGAGTGAAACAATTGACGTTTGTATACTACCTTGCACTAAGGAATGGGGAAAGCCTAGGGCATCCAAGGGGAGGGGAGAAGAGGGTATTTCATAGGATGATAAAAGCAGATATGTGATAACTAGATGTTTATCTACCATGAAGATAAAAAAAAAATGTTATCTCTGGTAATACAGATTTCCCCCACTATCCAAAAGTAAATAGTTGGTGTGATTTGGTAGGCTAGTTTTTGGGTTTGTGACTGCTCAAACTGTTTTCTATCTAAATTAATGTTAATAGAATTCCCAAACCCCCCAAATAACCTACCAAATCATACCAATTGGAATGTTCCTCTTTTGTATGGTAGAGGAAACCTGTGTACTTTTTTTTTCTTTTTCCTGGTATAGGCCCTCTACCTAGGTTCTTTTAGTTAAGGGAGTGGTAAAATTTTTCTTGACGCTGTTGGGTTTTGATTGATACAACTCCAGATAACACACATGCCAACGTGGCTTATTGCAGAGCAGACTATTCTGCTCCCTTTTAGGTCCTGCCAGTATCTTGAATAATTTTAGGAGAGTGACAGTATAAAAATGGCAGAGTAGTAATTTTTTACCATCTTCTCCCAAATGAACAGCAATTTTTACAATCACAGATAAGAGTGCTTTTGTGTAAGTTTGAGTCTAGCACAGAACTTCCAGCGTACTGTTGGAGTATGGAAATCCAGTATTGATTGGCTGCATAGAAAAGGATGAGAGGAGCAATTTCACTTTACCCACATCACCCCTACCCGAGTGTGCCACAGCTCAGTGCCAAGAGAGTCCATTCTTAGCCCATGATTTCTCCCATTGTGAAAAGTGAGTATGTGAGTGAGTGCTTGGCTTTCCCGGCTACGTAGAATGTTTCCAAGGAGGCCCCCTCCCTTGTCTTCCCACCCAGAATACTGAGAAGGCCTACACGCTGGAGAGGATGGAGCAGTTGGGAGAAGAGCAGCCAAGGCTCTCTCAAAGGGCATCAAAGAATTTCAGACCAACAAAATAAAAAGATAACTTACAGATGGGAGAACATATTTGTAAACCATCTGTATGATAATGGAGTCAATGTCCAAAATACATAAGGAACTCATAAATCAGGAGAAAAAGCAAAAACCAAAACCCTCAAAATACCCAGTTAAAAATGGGCAGATTACCTAAATAGACCTTTTCCCCCAAAACATACAAATGGCCAATAGATATGTTAAAAAGAGCTTGGCATCACTAATCAGGGAAATGTAAATCAAAACCAAAATGAGTTAACACTTCACATCTATTAGAATGGCTATTACCAAAAAGGTGGGTGATAATAGATATTGAGGATGTCTTGTCATTGGTGGGAATGTAAATTGCAGCATTCACTATAGAAAATAGTTTGGAGATTCCTCAAAAATTTAAAAATAGAACTATCGCATGACCCAGCAACCCTACTTCTGAGTATGTACCCAAAGGGAATGAAATCACTGCTGGAAGAGTTATCTGCACTCCCAAGTTTTTTAAGCATTATTCATAATATCCAACATATGGAAACAAGTATCTGTGGATAGATGATGGATAAAGAAAATATGGTATCTGTATACAATGGAATAATACTTAGCCATATGAGAGAAGAAAGTCCTGCCATTTGCAAAAACATGGGTGAACCTTATGGGCTACGTGAGATAAAGAATAGCAAATACTATATTGTCTTATCTAAATGTTAATCTAAAGAAAACTGAATTCTTAGAAACTTTGTAGAATTGCGATTACCAAGCATTGAGGGTGGGAAAAATATGGAGCTATTGGTCAGAAGTCACAAAATTACTATTCTAGGATGAGTCATTTCTGTGGATCAAACGTATACAGCATGACAACTATAATTAATCTTGAATGTTGCTAAGAAAGTAGATCCTAAATGTTCTCCCCATGCACCCACGTGTGCATGTACATACACACACATACAAAATGGTGATCATGTTTGGTGATGAATGTGTTAAATAGCCTTGATATGGTAAACATTTCACAATATATACATGTATCAGAATATCACACTGCACCTACAACTTACACAATACTAGGTGTCAATTGTATCTCAATAAATCTGGAAAAATAATACTAGATTAAAATATGTGCTGCTTATAAAAATCTAGTTTATGGGCATACATTCTGTTGTTCCTTAAGTGTCTGTGACATTGTTCTGCTCCTCATTTTATTTTGTATGATTTGTATTGAGTTTTGACCAAGATCCATTTTCTTGTTTGACATTTTGAAATCGAATTTCTTTTCCTGTGCTTTGAAGAACATCAATTGACCAGAATAGTTTTTTCTAATGTCATCCTTCTAGAGTTTACTCTTTTATTGTCTTCATGAATTAACAGTAAATCCTGCTGCCTATATTTTGAGATCTGCTTCCTCTGTTCTACTCCTTAAAATTTATTTTATTCCTTTCTCTTTGCACCTATTGTTCTTCTCCTTCTTCATTCCTCCTCAGTGATGGACTGTGCTATGAAAGAAAGTCTGTTTTTGTAAACAGTTGACAGTGCCCAAAAGACTGTAACACAGTCATTTCATATCTCAATCCATTTGCATTTAGTCATAAATTGATAGATGTGGCAATAAAGATAAATGCATAATATATAATATGGTATTCCTTTTCATTATATACAGTCTTTTATTATATAAGTACTCTGCAACTGTTACAAATACCACCTTGTTGCTGGCTATTGAATGTAAGCTTCCAAATATTACATAATATTTGAAATTTGTCATCTTAAAAAGGGTCTTAGAAGTATTTTCGTTAAGTAACGATATGGCCCTATTTCAATCATGTGTGTTAAGGTTTACAAGTTTTGATAATTCAGATATTCTCTATTTAAGGGTCCATGTCAGGTTTAATGAAGTTAGATAAGATGATCACATGTACATGTTGACATTATCACCGATGGAATCAGTCCCCAAATGTTGCAACCCAGAAGGTCAAATCTAGAAATTGATGTTTAAAGATAAAAGTAAACAACCAGATCATTTTCTGGATTGGATTGTGGAGGAACCAGAGGAAAGGAGGGTGACAAGAGAGTTATCCTTGATGACTTTATAATCCCTGTCCCACATATTCTTTGGAAGGAAACAAAAGGTATATCTCAGTCCATAAAAGATACCGTTTCTTGGTAAAATGGTGGCATTTGTTTCAGATAATGTTTAGTATTGCTTTTGTTAATTGTCTGTTTGTTTTAAAGTATGTTTCACTTTGATGTATTCCCAGGTTTCTGTGAATGGGCTTAGGAGATTAGCACACTTAATTTCCAGAATGTTTGTGCAACGATTCAGGTAAGGAATTACTTTTTTTCCCCAAATTTTATACAATTGCACTGTCCCTCCTCTTCTCGGAGGTAAAATACCTGTCATTCGTTTCATTCCTTTATTCAATAAGTATCTGCTGCGTATTGGCCATATTATTGGCACTTCATGTATTATCTACATTGAAATCATCAAGGAAACACCAAGGCCTTCCCGAGAGCATCAGAACAGTTATCATAGTCCCGAGGCCTCATGATGGCATCAGGACAGCTTGTACTAGCAGTGAGGCCTAGTGGGGAGTGTCAGTCCAGTGCCTGGACGTCAGGGGTTGATTTTTCTTTTCCCACTTTACAATTCGCAAGAAGCCTAGTTGGCTGAAGTTCAGTAAGTGAAGGAAGAGTAGTAGGGATGTAATGTCAAGGGAGACTCAGAGGACCAGGTCGTGTAGAACCTTGGAGTTGAGGGTAAGGGTTTTATTTCTATTTTGAGAGACATGGCAGCAACAGATTTGCCAAGCAGGGGGAGATTGGGAACTCAGTTTTTAACCTGTTAAATTTGGAATGCCTATTAGACATTCAAATCCAGATGTCAAGTGACAGTTAATGAGTCTGGACATTTAGGGGATATATGAATTTGAAAGTTATCAGCCTGAATCTGTTTGAGATCACCTAGGACAGAGAGAGAAGTCATCAAAAGACTGAGCGCCTAAATGCTTTATTACTAGAGGACAGGAAGATGAGAATTGGTAAGGGAAAGGGAAAGACCGAGGGCAGGAGGAAAACGCAGATTGAGAGGTGTGCTGAAGTGTCAGCTGCTGCTGCGTCTCGAAATTGAAGAACTGAGAATTGGCTGATAAATTTGCTAATACTGAGATCATCTGTTCCTTGTCAAAAGTAAGTTTTTGTTATAGCTACCAAAAGTCCTGTTTGGCATGCAGTTAGGAAGGAATTGGAGGCTAGGAGATATAAACAGTGAGTCCAGGCATGCTTTGAGGATGTAAATTGTCCAAGAAAGTAGAAAAATTAAGCCACTAGTTAGGTGATAGACCAGCATATTCTGCTGCAACTGGAATGATCTCATGGAGTGAGAGAAAGAAATAATACGGAGCCAAGAGAATTGCAGAAAAAATGACCCTAAGTAAATAAGAAGGGAGGACTTTATGCACAGCAGTTCATCCATGTTTACTAGAGAGAAGGCCAAGTATATGGGTATATGGGGTATTTTTTTTAAATAGAGATCTGCAAGAATTATGAAGTAATAGTGTTGGATAGAATGGGGAGGAACCGCCAGCTCAATTTATTAAATAATGAGGGAGGGCGCCTTGGTGCATGGGTGCCTGTGCCAAGGAGAAAGTTATCAGTGGCATTTACCTTAAACTTGGAAGTTTCCGGAGATAAGGAGTAATGGTACAGTTGCCTGGGGGTGGCAGTAAGAAACAAGGAGGAGACTGTGGCTGCTTCTAGTGGTAAGAAAACATCACTTGAGATTACATGGGCAACACTGTCCTCAGTTGTGCGCTTTCGGTTAGAGCAAGAGCATTCAGGAGAGGTGGGATTGGCCAGGGAACAGAGTGAAAGGGTGTTGGAAAGGGGTGATTATGGTGTAACATTAAAGGGCGCCCAGAACATGTGGGATGGTTTCTTGGTGATTGGACATACCTTAGAAGTCCTGGGTTTCTTAGAGGATTTGGGGAAAGCCTCACTTAGTTTTGATGACCTTTCTGGTAGTTTTGCTGATGAAGTTTACTTTCTGGGAAGGTGGTGGTTTTCCATTCCACTTCTTGAGACGGGTGGGGTCAGAGCAAGCTGCTGAGTGGCGTTATGGAAATTGGCTGGACATCTGCTGGTGGGGTGGGGGTGATGTCTCAGCTACTTTTAGCTGTGTGTGTCTCTGGAGAGACTGGAACTTTAGTCTCTGTTTTCTTTTTCTTTTCTTTTTTTTTTTTGACAGAAAATAAGTGTAGGGCTATTGCTGGTTATAAATCACATTTTTTTTTGGTGATAATATGTTTGACACATGATCTGGTACACAGTAGGTATGCATTAATGAGTGGTTCTTAACTATGCAATTACTGGAAATGGTTTTTAAGGGCTTGTTGTTTTGTGAGGTTTTTCAGTTATTAAAATATACAGATACACCTAAAATAGTATATTTGGGAAAACCAAATGGATGTAGTCTCTCCTGATATGTGGAGAGAGCATGCATGCCTGCGCGAGACAAGCTGGCTTATCAGCTCGTCAGGGTGCCTTTTGTAAGCTATTCAAAACACGTGTCTTTCATGTGACGGAACAGGGCTTATAACTTTAATTACAATTCTGGTTACCACTGTAATTAACTCCGTGAAGTCCTATAAAGTCTAGAAGCCATTTCGAGCGCAGTCTTTTAACCCCAGTATTTGGTAATTCAATTGTCTTCTGCGTGTTTGATTAAATTGACTCTGTGGGTTGTTTTGACCTACAAGGGATCATAGACATGACGTTTTCTATTTTGCTTTTTCTGATCCAAAAAGTGAAACCTCTCAAAAGTGGGAAACGGCAAGTAGCTTATTAAGAAACTTCTTGAAGTGTATGAGGATGTCCTTTGAACATGTACTTCAGCAAAAAATCTTTCTCGATCTTTTGATTTGCCCATTCATTTGTTACTAGACGTTTAGGCCATGACAAATATTCAATAGTTAGTTAAACTGAGTATGAATAGAAATTATTGGATTGCCTGACTTTCTTGCGGTAACAACTTTTACAGAGGGAAGACAAATTTTGCAAATTTTTTTTTTTTTTCCAGAATAATCTATCATGTTTGTCCTATTTCTCCCTATGGTTGTCTAGTTTTGGACTCCTTAGAAATTATGTGCTTTGGATCCCCAAATATCTTAGCTTTTTTAACAAAAGATACTAAAACCATCAAATGGATGATTTTTGAGAATATTATAAAACTGTATATAAGATGAATCATCTAGCCTTGGTTAGTAATATCACTAGCATGAAAATATAACTCCTCATTTCACATTGCACAGTGCTTACTTAGGGTTATGCAAA
This sequence comes from Scalopus aquaticus, assembly GCA_004024925.1. Lineage (NCBI taxonomy): Eukaryota > Metazoa > Chordata > Mammalia > Eulipotyphla > Talpidae > Scalopus > Scalopus aquaticus. The sequence goes on along the minus strand of PVIJ01013170.1, from coordinate 8,330 downwards.
ACACTTGACCGCCACTTACTTTCGGTTCTCAGAGTCATCCGCCAAGGCGTTGTGTTGCTACTCTCATGTTACAGGTGACAAAAAATAGTGCTTGAAGAATTTAAGTGATAGTATTTAAGTTCCACAGAGAGCTGAAAAGGGAGACTAGAACTTGTTTCAAGACTGTCTTTGCCAATGCCATGTCTTTACTACAAGGTGATGATTTGAAAAGCTCCACTTATTTCTCATTTAAACACTGTCTTCAGCTCTGTTCAAGTTGAATAACATGCTTCCGAAGGACAACAGATAAATTTTCCCTTTGATATATTTTCTTCATTTTAAAAATTCCCATTTACATTTTCAGTACGTTGAACCTTTATCATTTCATACATATCATCATTAGAAAATGTGGTATCCTATAGTTCTGACTCTATAATTAGTCTTAAAATAATATTCAAACCTGGAATGGCCTAGAATTCTACTCATTCACAATCTGGGTTAGCCTTCAGTTTTATCCTCTGTAACTGATCTTTGATATCGGTCCCTCATGTGTTGCATGGTGTGCAAATATTTTCTCCCAGTCAGTAGGTTGTCTCTTTGTTTTGGTTAATGTCTCTTTTGCTGTACAGAAGATTTTTAGTTTGATGTAGTCCCAGCTGTTTATCTGTTCCCTCACTTTGTTTGCTTTGGGGAGGTGAGTCTTTAAAGATGTTACTGAGATATATTACCTGTATTTTCTTCTATATATTTTATGGTTTCAGGTCCTATGTTCAATTCTTTTATCCATTTTGAGTTGTTTTTTGTGCGTGGTGTGAGGTAATGGTTTCGTTTCATTCTTTTGCATGTGGCGGTCCTGTTTTCCCAGCACCATTTATTGAATAGACTGTCCTTGTTCCACTGCATTTTCTTTGCTCCTTTGTCAAAGAGTTGTCCATATTTGTGTGGCTTTATTTCTGGGTTTTCTATTCCATTCCATTGATCTGTGTGTCTGTTTTTGTTCCAGTATCATACTGTTTTAATTATTATGGCTTTGTTGATGGAAGATTTTTTGACTGATTTCTGATAATGTGATGGGGATTTCTGGAACCATAATTATTATGTAGCTATTTAACAAAGTTTACTTTTCCTGCTTTATTTTTGTGAAATTAGTTATTTAGTGTGCTATAAAATGTTTTTCATGATTTGTGGGACTAGAAAGTAATACTCTAAAGTTGTACTGTCTGATATAAAAGCCACTAAGCAATCCATGATAAATAAAATTAATTAAAATTTAAATGTAGTTTTTTCAGTCACAAGAGTCACATTTGAATAAGTTAATAGTCATATGTTGCTGGTAGGTCATGTACGGGATAGGGCAGGCAGAAAACATTTTCCTTGTGGCAAAAATTTCTGTTGGAAAACACTGATTTAAAAGATTAAGGAATTAAACAGAAATGTATTTTGAGCTTATGTAATTTGAATAGTCATCAAGAATTACAACTAAATGGAAAAACCCGAAACATTAACATTACTTTTTCACTTATGTTTTTATAGCAGGTGTTTTTCTTCCAAAATGTGACAGTACTTATTAATTTGTAGGTGATGATTACAGAAAATTTTGAATCAAAACTATAGAAATCTCAGTTTTGAACTTAATTTTTTAAAATATCATTAGCTGTTAAATACTTTACACAGAACCGGCAAGTCTAGTGGTTACTGTCTCACTCGCCCATGTAAACCACGCTGCTTCTAGGTCTGCGCATATACCAGTGTAAGAGTAATATGAAATTAGCATATTGCAAATGCTCCCTGGCTGCCTTGCGCAACATTGGAAAACCCCATGCTAATTCCTATGTGCCTCCCGAACCGTAAGTTTTAGCATAACGAAGTGAAAAACAGTCACTTCAAACTAGTACTGGGGAAGATCATATATTAACCCTTTGCACTCCGAACCATTCTGGACATTGGCTACCAGCTACTCGACGCTACTTTGCGGCGGAAACGTGCATTTACAGACCCTCGTATTATTTAGTATAATTTTGGAACCAAGTAACGTATTATAATGATATTGGACTTATATGAATTGGGTGACATCGAGGAATGTATATTTGCAAAAAAAAACCAATAGTTTATTGTTTATAATTTTGTACAGTATGATAAGTTTTGTAACACTCCCCAATATGCATTGCAGGCTGATTAGTGCACGTTCTCGTCCGACACAAAACCCGCTGACATTTCTTGTATATATCTTAGTAATTTTACGATATTTTGATTTAATTTCTTGTGCCATTTCAAGATAAAACTTCAGGGAAACATGCATGTCTCAA
>PVIJ01013169.1:0-46424 GCA_004024925.1 Scalopus aquaticus | reverse complement strand
ACTGCTAGAAATGGAACTTCCATATGACCCAGCAATACCACTACTGGGAATATACCCAAAAGACACAAAAACACTAATCTGAAAGGATACATGCACCCGCATGTTTATTGCAGCACTGTTTACAATAGCTAAGGTATGGAAACAACCCAAATGCCCAAAAATAGATGACTGGATCAAGAAGATGTGGTACATATACACAGTGGAATACTATTCAGCATTCAAAAAAGACAAACACATGCAATTCGCAGCAACATGGATGGACCTAGAGGGGATCCTGATCAGTGAAATAAGCCAGAAAGAAAGAGAAAAATATCGAATGGTTTCACTTATAACAGGAATATAGGGGAGCCAAATAAGAAAGCAACATTCAGCATGGAAGGAGGGGAGGGGGAGGGCTCAAAAGGGGGGAGGAGGGGAGCACGGAGGACTATGGTGATGGCTCCACGGGTGAACAGGTGGTGGTAACTTATGGGGAATACATAATAATGTAAAAGATACGAATAACAAAAATAAATATTAAAAAAAAAAAAGAACATGAACTCCTGGGCCTCAGAGGTCATTTTGTAGACTTTCTCATGTGAATTTCCTGGTGTCCAGCACAGCTCAGGGGACATAGTAGATGATCAATAATACCTTATTCGTCTTGACGCAGAAGGTTTTATCTACGAGTAGTTTTAGAGTAAACAGCATAGAAGACATCAGAATTAGAGAGCAGGAAGAATCAGAAAAGTTCACATTCAAATTTCTACCTCACTATTTGACTACACCACCTTAGGAAGTAAGGTTACCTTTATCTTTCCATTTAAAAAATGGGAATATCACCAGGACCTAGCTTGCGAAGGTGATTGAGAATTAAAATGTGATAAAGCACTCTGCACAGCACCCAGTAAATAAGAAGTCTTGAAAAAAAATGCTAACTCTTGCATTATATAAATATAAAATAACTCTTGCATTATATATCCATATACATAATGAATACTAGATAGAGGATATGTCCAGTTTTCCATTCTTACTGGAAAATAAGGCCTTCAGAAAGACAGGTTTAAGGCTGATATAATAGTAAGCACATGTTATACAATAAACTATCAGAAAAGATTATGATAAATGGTGTGGTGATCCATGTTCAACAATTGACTCCCTCAAAATATTTATGCATATGTAAAAAATAAATGTGTTAAACATTTTATTGGTAGGAAAGACATAGCACACAATTTCAAATAATAATAATAAAATATACAAAACTGTTTGTTAAATTCCAGTTGGTTGTTATTTGTCTGTTGATTTTGGCTGAACTTTCATCTTCATAGTCATTTAACCTTGATTTAACAAATAGTTTGTTTAATGATACGGATGCAACACACTTTTGAGTAGAAACTGCATTATTTACATTCTTGCCATCACCTTGTTAGGTCTACACAATCCACACAACTACAACGAGTCCAGTCCCAATGTACAGCCTTTACCAATTTCCTAAATGTATAGTGGGAGGTGTAAGTATTCCCACTAATGCCAGTTTCCAGCTACTAACAGAACGTCAATGAATGTGGAGTTGAGAAAAGAGGTGCTTTTTATATTTTTAAATGATCAAATGCCTAGGACTTTTACACACACACACACGCACACACACACACACACACATACATTCAAGCCTACAAAAGGATGGCAAATTTCATGCAGTTTAATCAAAAGGGACAGAGCTTCAATGGAAGCATTGAATCAGTTCCGGATTCCGTGCTTTGAAAGGACACTGCTCACAAGCAGTGCTCCCCAAGAAAAGATGCTGGGCACCCCAGAGCACCAGACAGAGAGGGCATCCTCCCATTGAAAATACAAAGAATGGCTTGGAATATGACTGCACAGTTAAGGCGACTTAGTGGGGATGGTGCATGGTGGGCAGCAAAGAGTGGGGAGAGGGCCCAGTGGTCTATGGTGAAGGATTATGGGTACTTTGGTGATGGTGCAGTGTGGTAACCATATATTTGAAGAGCAGGTGTGAACCTTTACTTCTGAATTATATATAGTGTTGTAAGCCAAGTTACCTCAAAAAAAGGTATAAGCTTACAAACTTCCAGTTATAAAATAAACAAGTCCTGCAGATGTGATGTACAGCAAGGTCACTGAAGTTAATAATGCTGTATTATGTGTTTGGAAGTTGCTAAAAGAGTAGGTCTGAAAATTTCTCATTACAAGAAAAAACTAATTGGTGATATGTTAACTGGACTTTTTATGGCAATCATTTTGTAATACAGACATGTATTGATCATTACCTCATATACCTGAGACTAATGTTATATGCCAATAAAAATGTTAATTTTAAAAAAATAAAATGCAAAGAAAGGAAGGAGAAAACTTAAAAAAGCAAAACAAATAAGTATGCATGTATTAGAGCTTGCAAGCAAGAACACCCCCAAGTGACAAAAATAAACAGGGCCACAAAATCTGCATAGGCCCAAAGCAATGGTGACCTTTTGAACACTGGGGTGCTAGGAGCAGGACTTGAGTCCACAACAAAATTACTCACACCTTTAATATTTTTTCTTTCTATGTGAAGATGACTAGATAAGCTTCTTTGGCCTAGAGCTACAATGTGCATGGTATTACAGGTTGTTTCATTCTATGTGGCATTACAATCTACATGGGATTATAGGTAGAAGAAATAGTTACACAAAGACATCAAAACCCACCACCTGTAGCACACAATGATCAGGTTTAGGATCCAAATAGACTAGAGATCTGAAAATCTCCATTTGAGAAATAAACAGAAAAATGAGTGTAAGAGAATCAAATGTTCAATTGTCCATAAAGATAGCTCTATAGTCCAAGACATAAAAGACTTGAGAAGTTCTCACCTCATCTCACCCCCAATGCTAATGATAAGCACAGTATTTTATTAAAAGAAGCAAAATCTGCATAAGAAACTGATCCTTGAGGGAAAATCAACTGATACAACAAGTAGGAGAATTAGCATCCCCAAAGCTAAAAATAACACTCTGATTGAAACTATAAATAAATGTGTTCAAAATCATCAAAGATAAATAAGTCATAGGAGTCTGAGTGAAAAGACCACAAAAATATGAAAAAGAACTAGATGTAATGCTACCAGCTGAACTGTAGGTATTAAATCTAAGACCACAATCACAGGTTGGGCAACATATTGGAAATATGTGACAAAAATATTGGTGGACTGGCAATGAGAAAACTACTCAGAACACACCAAAAAAGAAACAAAGAAATAGCACAAAAGCAGTTATAAGACAGCAAGGATAGATTGAGAAGTTCAGATCTATGCTTCATAAAACCTCCAGAAGAACATAGAGGAGGGAAATTTTCAGAGATAGGCTAAAAATTGTTTAGAATTGAAAAGACAGTAGTACTCAGGTTGAGAATGTACTTTAAGTTAAAGTACATTATTGGAAGAAATAATGTTCTCTCTCCCTCTCCTTTGCCCTCTCTCTTGCTCACTCACTCACTCGCTCGCTCTCGCTCTTGCAATTGATCATGTCCCTAAGACTCAGCCACAGGCAAGATTCTGAACCAGCAGCTACACTTCTTCAGAATATCATGACTGGCAGAAGCCAGGGAGCCAGGAGGAAGACAGCCTGTTCGGGGTGGGCTCAGAGATCCAGCCCAGAAAGATCATCTGCAGCGTTAAAATCACATTCAAAGAGGGTTTGGACACCAAATTGCTTCTCAGATGCTGCTGGAGATAGCACCTTTGAAAAGTGCAAACCTATTTATAAATGTCAGTAATGTTATCTAATCATTGGTTTAGCAATGAATAAATATGATTATGCCCAGCACTGTGCTAAGCACTTTACAAGCATTTTCTCATTTAATCCTTCCAATAATCTTTTAAGATACATGTGTATTTGTGTATTTAAATACAGGTTTTAAATATAGATGAATGAACTACAACTCAGAGAAGCTCAAGAGCTTGCCCAAGGTCTCAGAGAATAGTGGTTTTGGGATTCATCTCAGTTCTACTTGGTGCCAACTGTTTGATGTGTTTAGCTCTTATTCAATCTGCAGCACAAAGAGAAGGTAAAGTATTACTACAGGAAGAAATAAACAAGCTGCCTACTAGGAACATGTAGACTCTGATCACTACTGTCCTCAATCTAGCAGGTTACCTGATAAACAGACTTGACTGTGTAATCAAATATACAGAGATGTGCATGTAAGAAGGTCAGTGACCTTCCTGATGTCCAATGTCTCCTGCAGAACTCCTGGAGGCAGGGACAAGTTTTTTTTTTTTTTTCAAATTCAGCAGGGACTGGGGTATTGATAGTGCAAAATCCATTAGCAGTCTCATCTTAGAGTTTCATAAATATTGCTCAGAGAGGGTAAGGGAAAAACAGTCTGTTTATTTTGAGCATGGGGTATGTTACATTCATTTTTAAAAATGTCAGGCATATGCATGTAAGATGTGTCTGTTTTCCAATAATATGCATTTTCCATAGAAAAGCGATTTAAAAATAAATTGCTAATGGAGACACAAGTGAATGAATTAGAAACAGAGTCAAAGGGAAATACCAACACTGCAGCTAGCTGAACACATCTTACAGACTTTTTCCAGAAGATTCCAGCAGCTCAGTGGAAGCCAAAGTAGATTTCCTACAATAGGCAGCACTAGACACTATATTTTCAATATGCTCTCCCGTAATGTACAATAAGGACTATTTTGAAGTCAGTGCTTTTAGCAAGCCTTCTATTTTTCACAGCAAAGAAACCCAATTTATTCTTTGTTCAAAGAAAAAGCAGAATCACAGTCATCTCCATGTGAACTGATGAAAACATCGGCGAAACTTTCAGATAAAAGAGATCAAATTGTTTACCAGTACTCATAAGAAAAAAGTATATAAGTAAATATTCTATTTTGCTTTCTCTCACAGACATTTTAAAAGAAGGGAGCATGTGTGTGGAGGGGGGAAGGGAGGGGGAGTTTGCTGACTTCCAATCCTCTAGTGGAAAACCTTTTAAAAAAGCAATTCAGCATTTTAATCATTACACCAGGTCATCTGAAAAAAGTATTTAACTTTCACTTTGATTTTCATTTCTTTCCTTGCTCCATGATGACTTTTCCTGTGCTGACAGAAACAGATTTCTGGCCCTCCAGAAAACCTCATACACACAGGTCCAGTTTCCTACTCATTCTTTCGCAGGCTAACATAATGAATTTTTTAAAAGTTCTTTCTCTTTGTCTGAAGTAACCATATGTTTGGGTGAAGATTACAAGTTAAAAGCCACTGAAAGTAATTGAATTAGTTTACCCTTAAATTTCTGGCCTCTACCCTACCTGGATTTGGATTTTCTCCTGAAGAGTCTGCTTTCTCAGTGCTACTTCCAGACATGGCTGTGTACACAGATGTACAAAAAATAAATTGCTGGCTTGGAGGTAAATGAGGGCAGAGAAAAACTAAAATGCTATTCTTTACTTTTTTTACTTAAATTTCTGAATAAATGTCAAGGCCTAACCACAATTATCATGATCAATTTCTCTGTTTCATTTTCAGGAAAGAATTTTGTATATGGTGCTATTTTTTTGCTTTGTTTTCTTTTGTTACTGCTAGTGTCTGTTTGTAAAGGAAAATCATAAGCGGGCTAGTAGGACAGAAAAGAGACAGAAAATTTCCTTTGATACTCAGATATAGTGCAGTTCTGCAGCTCTTTTCAAAGACATTTGACCTGGCAGGGACAGACATGAAGAATATGGAATTTGGTTGTATTCCATGAGGGCAACCACCCTAAATTCACCTAAAAGCCACCAAGACTTAACCAGTTCACAGCCAAATATATGGCACATGTGACTTAACTACCAAGCATGACATACTCATGACAGCTATTACTAATCCATCACTACGCTGTTTTCAGTACAAACAGGTCCTCAAAATCCTTTCTATAGACCTCTTCAGGCAACTCCTACCAGTAGGAGTCACAACTTTCTTACCCATCCTAAGTTAATCACCTTCATTTTCTAGGGTTCTTGGTGGATGACGTGTTCACTTTTCAAGGAACAAAACAGTGGAATTTTTAAGTAGAAAGGTGGAAGCACCAGGTCAGTGCCCCTACCCTGGCATCAGCAAGTCCTTTGTCCTTTACCAAATCACTTCAGTTTTCTAAACTAGAACAACTAACTTGGGTTTGATCAGATGTTAACTGTGATACAAAGACCCCTGGGAAGAGCACAATTGCAGGAGGGCCTCCAATCTGACATTCTAAACATTGTTTAAATATTAAATGAATGACATATTAAATTTCCCAAGTAGATACAAGCTGCTGTTACAATGGATGAAATGCAAACTTATCCCAAAATTGCTATTGATGGTAGCAGTTTGTTACAATTTATTTTTTTAATCAAAAGATACCCAAAATAAAATGATTATTTTTCCAGTCTCAGCACCCTCTTTTGTTAATAGCATTAAAAAATGAAGTCTATCTTACAGAATTTGGGGGGAGGTAAGTGAGAAAAAGCAAGAAAGGGCTTAAGACAGAGCCGGCTGGCTCGTAGTAAGTGCTCCATAAGGCACAGAGAAGGAGTTGGGCTTCCAGGTACAACATGAGGAAGGTGTTACTCAACCTGAACACAGCAGTCTGCTTTCTCCATTAGATAGAGATGGTAAGTATGAGCCAAGAAGTAGGAGAGGATAATTTCCTCTAAATACACTCTTGAACTGAAGAAATTAGGTAGTTCTGAAACATAGTCTGAAGCCTTGCTGAATAAGCTCTGGAGGCAATGGTATCACACTATTCCGACTGTTTTCCTAACTCTAACAGGATTCTTTTTTTTTAAATAAGTTATTTATTTATTTATATGTATTTTACATCATTGTCCATTTTTATTTACAATGTTTGCTTTCTTTTCTCAGGTGTACATCTAACAGCTGCAACTTACCCCACCCTGTGGATCACCTTGTTTGCCTTTAAGGCTCCATGTTCTTGGCTGATTAAATTGAACATTTAATCTAATTCTTCAGAAACTGTATGTTTGGTATAGTTTGTTTCAGCACATATCCCATTTAAAGGTGGCAGTTAGCCAGCATTTTCATCATCCTACAGAGATCCATATTTTATTGTTATGGAGGGGTCCCACATTTAAAAAGTTGGGGCAAATGGTCTAGAAGTTTCCTTCTAACTCTAAAACAACAGATTTTAGTCTTAAATTCAGGCATTACATAAAAGGCATTTTCAAGGGATTGGTGAGGAAACAGAAATGCTGCAGTGCTAAATGGGATGGTCCTATTCAACTCTGTTATGACACAGCTTTCCATGTTTCAGAAAAGCAAGTAGGTCAGCAAAGCCAATCCAGAGTTAGAGAGGAAAGGGAGATCACAGTTCCATTCTCGATGATGCCAAAGTTTACCAATTTTTCAACCCAGAAACTTAGGAAAGATCTTTGATTCCTCCTTTTTCCTCTTGCGCTAAAGTTCAATTATCCATCAGTCAGTTCTAATAATTTTCCTGAATCACTTCTCAAACCCAACCCGTCCCTTCACATTCAAACCAAACCCTGTACTGTGACATAGACACTTGTCTTTTACTTTTAGACCACTGAAGCCTCCTAGCTGGTACCCCCAACTGTCTCTGCTGCCCTTCTCCACGTCACTCCCCACATTGTAGTCAGAGTAGCACTTACATTATACCTCATCATTTCTTGCATGAAACTCTCCCAAGACTTTCTGATGTACTTCCACCGTGCATCAAGCCATCTATGGTATGTCAGCCACATCATCTCATTCCTCTCTCCTGTTTACTCACCATGTCCAGCGTCCCTGACCTCCATTTAGTTCCTCAGACACATCCAGTTCTTTCCCTCTGGGGATTTCTTTATAGGGTATTCTTACTGCCTAATTTTTTCCCTTCCACTTCTGAGTAAAGCTTACAGCCCACCTCCTCATCAAGATCTCTTGTGAACCTCTGTCTAAAGAAGTTCTGTATTATCTCTGTGTATAATTCTTGAAAACACTGATCACAATTTGCAATCATTCATTTATTTGCTTCTTACTTTTTGCTTATTTCCATACATTATGAACTCCTTAAAGTGCCATTTTTTCCCCACTCAGATATCAACAGTCTAGGCTGAGTCAGGCATTCAGAAAAACCACAGTAAATACTTATTGGATGAACAGAAGTTATCACCAAAATGATTATTTCTAGTGATAACTTTTTGCTTATGCATACAAGTACACTTCAATGTGAGTTATCAAAAAACTGTGGAATCTTGCCCACTTAAGAGGCTCTGTGCTGACTTGCCCTAAGTAGTCACGAGTTACATATATCTGTTATTCTATAGGACACTCCCACCATCAAAGAATGTTCAATTTGTCAGCACTGCCCCAGGCATTGGATAGAGTTAAGTCAACCCCTTCAAGAGGAACTAACATGATGAACTAACTTCTCAGTTGCATCCTACTTCCAACAAGAACTATTTACCACCTGAGGTCTTACATGGTTATCCGTCAACATAAAACTATTTCATTTGCTCTCCTCAGCTTGGTTTACTAGGTTTGAAAAATGTGATTGACAACGGGGAGTGAGTCTCTTGTGGAGAAATATGAACACCAAGAGAAACTCCTGCAAGTCCATTAAAAGGGGTTCTTTTTACCTCAGCTACAAAAACCCTGTGGAAATGCAAGTCTTTTATTACTAGACGATTGCTTAATATTTATCCAGCACCAGAAACTATGCCGAGAGCCTGGGCTCATGCTGGTCTGCCTTTTGGGACTCACCATTTAATTAGACAGATGGGGAAAAATACCCAAGTGTGGTTCCCAGCCACATTTTTTGAATACTAAGCTGGATTGCCATTTCTGGCAGGATGTCACACTGACAGGAGGATGCAGTGTGTGTCGCCTCTTATTGTGCAGTAGGATAAGCCCTACCACCTCTGCTCCATGCTGCTACCGGGACGCAAATGCTGCTTGTAATACAGCTGTCTCTGGCTTGCACGCCATTTGGGCTTTTGACTGTTGATGAGACCCTCTTGTCTTGGGACCGTGCCACCCTTGATCTAGTTTTCCTTTATTTTTGGTGCTGTTAGTACCTCCCCTGCCCACCCTGTGAGGACTGGCTTGATCCACTTTTATTTTGCTATTCTCTCTGGAGCCAGGGCATCTGTCTGAGTACATACACTAACACATGTCTAAATACCAAGTCACCAACCTTGCGGGAAACTCGTTAAACCTGTGCCAGCGGCTGAAAGATGCTGCTGTAACCAGGAAGGATAGAGGCCAGGAATCAGTTTGTCAGGTTCTGTGCCCCATTTTATCATCCTTCTGGGAAGCTTCAAAATTTCTGTCCCTACCTTTTCTCCAAAGAGAGCTTCCAGTAATAGCTAGCAAAAAATTACACTCTTTTTTTTTCATTTTAACAACTTAATTGAGATATGATTTACATACCATAAAATTCATCCATTCAAGTACATGATTCAATTATCTTTTATTGTATTCATAGAGTTGTGCAGCCATTACCACAATCTGGTTTTAGAGTATTTCTATGACCCCAGAACGAAACCTCAATGCCACTGGCAGTCACTCCTCATTCCCACCCCCAACCACTAGTTTACTTTCTATGTCTATGGATTTGTCTATTCTAAACAGTCTATATAAATTGAATCATAAGGCATGTGTTCTTTTGTGTCTCACTTCTTTCATTTAGCCTAAAGCTTTTGAAATTCATCCACATTGGAGCATGTATCAGTACTGCTCCTTTTTGTCGAGATAGGATTGCAATATATGGATACACCACATTTTGTGAATCCATTCACACTAGCAACTTCATACAAAAACACGTGGCTTCAAGGCCGTCATTAAAAATACATTCACTTTTTTATCTATTTGAATAGAACTCAGAAAATCCCTTGCTAGTATTTTCTTCAAGTTCCTAAATGCTTCAAGATAAGCTCTTCCTTTAATATTAGCAAAGAATTGCAGTTTTCAAAATCACTTAAAAGCAAACACACCCATAAGTCTTCAATGTTTGCCAATGGATGACAATAATTTTCTTAGGAGAGATAATCGAGCTAATTGATGACAGGAATGAATACTGTTGATATAACCAAATACTGACATTCTCAACACATGAAATCATTTATCTGAGGGCAATAATAAAATTGACAACAATGGAATGTTTAGATTTATAGTGAGGTTATAAAATATGCCACTTTCTCTGTATGCAGCCATACAAAACATTTATAATGATATGGGTTATTTACACTTAATAAGCTGCATGCTCCCCGAGTCTCCTGCTTCGAGCTTGTGCAGATGGATGTTGCTTGGTTGCCCGTGGCCCTTTGTCATAGTAGAACCAGTGGCTCCGACTTCACGGTCATGTTCTCAAAACGTGCAGCCACCTGGATACCTCCAGAGACTCATTTCCACCTTCAGGGTGGCCAGAGCCTCTCAGATGCCCTCCACGTGGCTGTCTCTATTCCTCTCTGCTCCGCCCCAGTTGCTAGAATTCTTCTGCAACCCCCATTTCCCATAGTCAGAGGCAGCCTTTCTCTTGGCTTGATTAATTATTTCCTATGCACATTTGGTTCGGCTGAAAAACACATACCTAACACATAGCACTTCTTAACCAATGTCTTCTAGTTTTTCTCTTCCTTTTCTATAACTGATTCATTTGTAAATTTGGAGGAGACGAAGCAATACATCACTCTAAGGCATTATCCCCAGTGGATACTTAAATAGCTATGGCATAATTTTTAAACATCATTAGACACAGTCTATAAATGGAGGTTCTTATCCTATTCCAGCTCATCAGTGAATTCTGATCCCAAAGATAGCTACTTGAGTTCTAATTTCTCATTGGTTATTATTATTACTAATGTGACTGGTAGGTAGAATTAATTGAATAGCAACTTGCCAGATATTTCCTAAGTTCTTGACACACATCGTCTCTGAACTTTACAAAGCTGGCTTTGTTTCCTCACATTAGAGATGTAGCAGCTTTGACAAGGTCACAAGCAGTAGAGTTGGTGTTGAAACTAGGCTTACTCTGATGCCAAAAGCTACGTTCTTCCCACAACCATCTCTGAGCCTCCAGGTGACCTGACATTCAGTTATTTCATTTAAAGTTACAGGTTCAAGATCTTCACATGACCTGCCAAGAGATTCACCTGGGTTCATTCCTATTGACTGTGTGACTAGGGCAAATCATCCAATGCCCGCTATATACCTGCATGTCAGAAAAATGGCCACAGAGGGAGAGTGCAAGAGGTTCAGAAGGAAAAGGATCCACCATTTTCAGAGATCTATGTTCTGTTTCTGAAGCCAAATCCTTAGCTGCGGAGAACACTGTTCACCACTTACCAGCAGGCCATTTACTCCCTTGTGGCTTTCATATGCAGCCAAAACCCCCTTCTCAGTTGCCTCTAGGGCTTTGAGTGTCTCCTGGAGACACACATGAGATTCTAAACTTTTATGAAAAAGGAATTTCATCTCTTTTGCCTTCTGTGAAGCTACTTGCATCCTTTGTCTTTTGCAAATAAAATAGCCAGGCAGACAGCCTGTTGACCAGATCTTGTGATAGTGATGAACTCTTTCATGCCCAGGCAGGTCTGAGTGCTACAGCTGCTCATAGTCTCTGGAGTTTACTATCTTGCTTCTCATTTGTCCCGTGGCACTAGAGATCCTTAGGATCAGGCTGTCTGGTGACTGCCCGGCGGAGCAGGTTTGTTCACCCAGGCTCACCTGAGTCCTGAAGACAAGCCTAATATACAATGATGTCATCACTGCTATTTAATATTTATCAAGGGCACTCAGCCTGCGTGGCACCACTCAGACAGGCAATGCTCCCAGCCTCTCATCCTTTCTTCTTTGTCACAAACAATTTGACCCTGCGGGACTTAACTTGCTCACAGATTCTATCCTTGCTGATTTCCTTGACCTTGAAGCTCTGTCCTCTGCAGTTTGTCCAGAGGCATTCAGGGTAGTATCTGGCTTCTGACACTAACTGTCACGATTATAGATGTGACCGCGATACAGACCTCCCGTGACCCTGAATGACCCGAATTAGCTCAAACAGGCACCAAGCAGCTGGCCCTGTGGGAATGTCACGGACTCTGGATTTCTTTCCCTGCTTCTTCTCTTGGCATTTGTAGTCTGAGCTCAGGAGTGCAGCTCCCTGCTATTTATGAGAAGTCACACATCCAGCACCAGCCTCTGTACCCAGCTGCCTTTAAACTCTCCGGTTCTTTCAAGCATTGTTTCTTTAAAACTGCAGACCAATGTCACCAGGCCATCTTTTAAAAGTTTGTTGGCCAACTTGCTTGACACTCCACGGAAGCCACTTTCTGCCTCTAACACCTAAGGTGAACTCTGCTCTAATCACCTTCTCGGCTGCTGGGCTGCCTCCCTGCTTTCAACAGTTTCTTGCTTTTAACAGCTTGTTTAAGATCGCTCGAGCAAGCTGTCGGCCTCCAAAGGAGGAATGGTGCTAGAAACAGTGTGGGTTGCTAAATATAAACACATTCTGCAGATAGGGACAGACACGCTGTACAAAGAGATTACCTGGCACCCTCCAGACCTGATTGCATTGGAGGCCTAGTTGTTTCCCATTTGGAGATGGTAAAGTGTTTGCATAGGAAGCGCTACACTGCACAGGTGCTAGAAACCATTTTTAAATTGCCGTCAGCTGGGCAGTGACAGGCTGAAAGCTACTGCTCTTGGAATGGGTACAAGCTGTCCAAATGGGCTCCTTACAAGTTTGTCCCCACCATGGACCAGACATTCTATTTTTATAATAAGGTCTAGGGTATAAAGATAAAAGATAATAGGGGTTTTAATTTTTTTATTTTATAAATGAATTGATTTTTGGCTGTGCAAAAAGCTGAGAGGTGTTGAAATCAGAAGATGCATTTGTCTGAGAACACTAATGGAATTATCAGATACACAGGATGGTCTTTATATCATACCTAGGACAAGGTTTATCAAAAAGGCTGTTGTCATAACAGTGCGCATGCTGAGCTACACTTAATAGCACTCCCTGGCGCCTGCCACTCTTCCTTCCTTATTGCGGCAAGGGGACTCCTAATGGCATCCATCTTTGGGGCACATACTGTGTCCTGGGTGTCGTATATCTGTTATTTCAGCTTCTCACAAGAGTCCCACAGAGTCATTTTTACAAAGAAGAAATGAGATTTTTGACTGGTTAAACCCCAGCTAATAGGAGAATTGTAGAACCTGTAACAAAAGACTACCCATTTACAGAGGTCAGTGTTGTGTCAGGAGCTGTGCTGAGGGCTATAGCTATGTGCTCACAGAGCAAGGAGCCATTGGAGACAGGGGCTCAGCTACCTTTGGGACACTATCAGCTCATACCTGCTCCCTGGGGTCAGTGCTGGCTGATGGGTGGGCACAGTGGTCTGCAGCACACTTGCAAGAGGGCCAGGGGTCCTCACGGTGGGTACAAGGTAAGGCCAACCTCTTCTAGGCTTTAGTAGCCCGCAAGCTGTGCTATCTTGTACATAGGCCATGGCTTACAGAACCCTGACAAGAAAAACATGCCAAGAATCCTAACCCCAAGAAGGACTGACACATAGATTTTGCTATAGTAGCAAAGTTCTTTTACAGCACTGACAGTTAAATGAAGTTCTAACCAGTGGTGGGAAAGACAGAGACTAGCCTTAAACCTGCAAGGCACATGGGCTGGCCCCCCTTCACGGGCCTGATTTCATACCGTCACTGAAATTTCTACAACAAAAATGGATTCTCTCTCAGGTACTTTCTATTCTGATTAAACATTTTCTCTGCGGTGGTGTCAAGGCTGTAAAACACCTAACAGAGCAGTTAATTATAAAGCCATAAATTCCTTTAACAGTTACCATTGAGTTTTCAGAAGCTGATCCCCTCCCAGCTTTCACTTAAAGTCAGCAATGCACAGGGCAGGGTGGGACAATTGAAGAGATCAGAAACCAACTGTCTCTAGAGTATGGGCAAGGGATATCATGCATGAACTATTCTTGTTTTAATGACCTACTGCAGCTGCTAAATTGTCCTTCTGGTGTCGCCTCATGCCTAAGAGAGTAACGATTCTAAAATCTTAGAGGTCATGATTGCCAATGTCTCAACAGAACTCACAGAACTAAAAAAAAAAAAAAAAAACCAACTGAATTTCCCCTTTCCCTTTACTGCATTTACCACTTTGTCTATGGTAGGTGGGAAATAAGCAGTGAGTAGGGCTACTCCAGGGTCTCTGCTAAAGGACCTGCTTGAGGTTATCTCAGTTAGTCTTCTCCAGCCTATGGCATTTGCATACCCATTCTATAGAAGAAGAACTGAGGTTCAAAAAGTTTACAAAAACCTGTCTGTAGTCATGTAACTACCAGGGAGTGAAGTAGGCTCTAAACAAGACTTTTTGATGCCATAGCTTGTCCTCTTAACCAAAGCTCTCTGAGAATCATTCACTACCTAATGGTACAACAAGAGTCTCTGAAATAAGCCTTTGTTACTATCTGTCCTTCTGCAGTTGCATACCTGAAGGGAGTTCTGCTCATAATAAAGATCCAGGGTAGTCCTCCTGCCCTTCCTTATAGCCTCCCAATAATACAAGGTCAGTGCCTTAAAATAAACAGGGCCAGACACTCTGATATACAAAGGGGAATCGCTCCTTCTGGAGTTTGCTTCCCAAATTGGTCATTTGCTCCATTTGTTCTACTAAGGAACTTTGATTAGAGTTGTTAGCCATAGGCAGGGAAAAGATGAGTATGGGTCACTTAAGGATTTAAAGAGGGAAATAACTATAACGGAAAGATCACACCTAGGCAGGTTGATGAATAGCAATGAGAATGAAAATGACCAGAGCCAAGATTTCTCAAGTGTTTACTAATGCCAAACACACTGTGTGTTTTATCTTTATGCTCTAATTTAATCCTTTCTAATATGATTAGACACTGATGCTCATATTTACACTTTGTAGACAAAGTAACTGAAATACTATACAAGGGTCTTACTTCCCAAAGACCATCCAAGCGGTGTCAGAGAAGACTCAGTGTGTGTGTCGGGAAATGCTCTAATACAGGCTGGATGAGGGCATTAGGGAGGGAAGCAGCAGCAAAAGCCCATCCTTAGAGAGCTTGCCAATTTCCAAGGTATAAATGATCCCAGTATGGTCAGTATCAAGTTCCAGTTGTTGGGGCAAAGTCTTCTCCAGGAAGGCAGGACAGATATTGCTGAGCCACAGATCCTCCTATAACAGATTTTCTATTGTATGAATTAATCATTCCCTTTATCCAGCTGTTTTAATGAAGTTTTTGGCCCTACTGAGGTATTGAAACAGACCCCCTGTTCAGGCACCACCACCCCCAACCAAGACTCTTTGAACCCATGCCCTACTCCTGCCACCTGGTCAGAACATCCAGCTCCTTCAAGACAAGAGCCCAAACATTCTCCCAAGGCTTCCTGCTTTAAGAAATTCTGCAAATCACTCTTCTATTCCATTCTACCTCCAAAATCACTGCATTAAAAGGTCTATTCAATGCATTTTTTCCAGGTAAATATATCCCTAAGTAATCTAACTAAATATTGCTAGATTATACTACTAATGTTTTATCCAAGGTTGCAGGTTACAGAAGTGATTTTTTTTTTAAGTATTATTGGAGGAGAAAATATCCCCAGCAATCCCCTTTTCTAACTTGGTCTGTACTTCACTACGTATACTTCACTTCCTAACCTGTTTTCTTTGGGGTCATACAGGAGTGCTGTATTTACAGAATGGCCTATTCATAGTTATGATGCTTTCACTCATCCCTCTGATGGATACCTGAGGGCCTGACATAAAGCTTATGCCATTTCCTCTGAGTGGCAGACAAGCAGGTTAGTGATGAACTGCCCATCCATCCTCTGTTCTCCTCTCTCCCACTTCCCTCCCACTTACTCATTCAAGGAAGCATCAGCTGACAGTAAACCACTGCACTCACTATCAGCCTTCATTCAATTAGAGCAGAGTGCTCAGACTTCTCATACTTGGGGACCATATTTAAAAACAACAAAAAAAAGATTTTAAAAAGTAATTAATCAGAAATGCCTTTATACAAAATTTAACTTGGGAAGGGAATGGGGTCTAGGTGAATTAGTAAGCTATGCTGTCAGATGATCTGGGTTTGAATCCTAGCTCCTTTATTTAATGTCCATGTAATCTTAGATCTGCTCCTCAGTCTCTCTGGGGTTCAGCCCTTGATCTGTAAATTGGGAATAAAAATAACACCCATGTAGGACCTCCCTGGTGGCACAACGGGTTAACTGCAGCACTATGAAGCTATCCAGAGCCACTAGCACAAGTTCGATCCCAGGCCAGGGAACATCCCACATGGTGCAGAAGACCTGTTCTGTCTCGCCCGCTGCTCCCCTCAGCAGTGTATTTCAGTCAATCTGCCTGTTCTGCTCCCCACTCTGTCTCTGGTGAATCCTCTCACCACCCCACACCTCTGGCCTATACCCCAGCTTGTATGCATAAATAAGAATAAAATCTTTTAAAAAATAATAATAGGGCCTCCCTGGTGGCGCAGCAGTTAAGCGCTGCACTGTGGAGCTGTCGCAGCAGCGAAGCGAGTTCAACGCTTGGCTGGGGAGATTCCCACATGGCACGGCAGACCTCTCCTGCCTCGCCTGCTGCTCCCCTCAACAGTGTATTTCCATCGCTCTGCCTGTTCTGCTCCCCTCTCTATCTCTGATGAACCCTCTCACAGCACCGCCTCTGGCCTGTACCCCAGCTTGTATGCACAAATAAATAGATCTTTAAAAAAAGTAACCTTAAAATAATAATAATAATAATACCCATGTAACTGAGTTACTGTGAGGATTAAAAGAGTGAGTCTAGTTAAGAGTTTAATACGGTGCCTCCTGCAATATACTATCAATTACTGTGAAATATGTAGGCAAGACATCTATTGTTTGCTTGTTAAGATAATGCATGGTGGGAAACCCCACTAACAACTCGAAGATCACCAGCAATCCATGACTTGGAGGTTACTGAACAAGAGTGGATATCTATCACACCCCTCTCTCAAACACACATCCTGACATTCCAGATAGCCCTGAGCCAAGCAGAGGACTTTTATATTTGAGTTTCAAGTAATACTTGGTTAACTGGATTTTTAGAGTGCATTTTTAAAAAATGTAAATAGAACCCACCCTTCCCCTTGACAAGAAAAGGCATATTTTAAAATCTTTGTCTAAAATAATAAATCAGAAGATCAAATTTGTTTCATATTAGTGTGAGTATTTTCAGGTAGCAGTTGAATGAAGAATTTGCATTTAAATGGAAAGATTAATAAGTAACACACAAATCTCATATTTAATCACCATTTCCTTAATACAAATAATTTATATTTTTATACAGATCATTCACCTTAAGTCAGTATTCAGAAATGAAAATGACAGGTGTAGTATTTTATAAAACAACTCTTGTGCCACTAGTCATGCATTTCAGTTATAAATACTTCTGAGGCTGCTGGTTTCACACTGTTACTTGGGAATGATCTAAATGTTGGTACAGTAATTTGGGTGTAAATATATTTGAGAATGTGTGACTCTCACCTCATAGAAATGTCTTAAGCTGAAGGGAAAGAATCATTTGGGAATGACTTACTCTGCGTGGTCTGTTCATTTGTTCTTTCCTGTCAAATCTGGGTTAAGTACAATTTGTCCCCCACTTCAATTTTAGAAAAATGTTTAAAAAAATAATCTCTCTTCTCTCTTCTGAAAGATCTAATAGTGAAAACACAAGAGATATATTTTCCTCCAACTAATGTGGTTCTGAAAAACCAAATGTGCCTCCTCTTAGCCCCAGAAGCACATTTACTGTGTGTGTATGAGAGAAAGAGAGAGAGAGGAGGAGGGGGAGGGGGAGGAGGAAGAGAAAGAGGAGGAGAAAGAGGGGGTAAGTAGGGGGAGAGAGGGGAGAGAGAGAAAGAGTGTGCGTGCACATGCTGATAATATGTGTTACTTTACTAACTGGCAAATCATGGCAAACCCACAATCACCTTGCTTCTAGACTGTTCTTCAGAGTCAAGCCTCATCATCAACATTTATTCCAAGACCAGGGCACAACATATGAACACAGAATGCTTGAATTCTCTGTGACCTCTTCTCTCTTTCCAAACCCTTACCAGTAGAATAGCAAAATTGGAAAACTTCGTCCTGGAAGGTAGACCTGATAGGAGAAATTATGCCAAGCATTGAATCATATCCATTCTCTGTCTGTGGCTTTCAGCTTAATGTTGAACAAATGTTGAAATTTGATTTACACCAGCTATAATGAAAGGACAAATTTGCATTAAATAATCTTTCTCAGTGGGACTGGCCAGTAAGAGTCAGCAGTGCAGACACTTCCAGATAATTTAAAGCTGGTCTTATGTTATCCTCTGGGCCCTGATCACTTATGGAACTTTCTAGATTCTTTCCTCCCTTTCCCCCTTTCATCTTTCTTTTTCTTCCTTCCCACCACCCCTTCCTGCTAGAAGCAGCAAGAGAAAATCATACTTAGCAAACACAACAACATACTGGGAACTGGAAATGATAAAAAGTTATTAAACCTGGTTTGGTCATTCTTTGTCCTTAAAAGCTCAATGTAATTCTGGAGTTTGGCATCCTGTTTTAAAGTAACACATACCCTAAAAATTGGTACCTCATCTCTCTATTGATCTTTTCCAATTACTGACCAGTAAAATTAGCACTACTTTCTTCACTACTAAGAGGACAGTGAAATGCAGGAAAAGGTATGAGTACTTTACTCAGAAAAGCATACCAACAACAACCACACTTTTGGGGGTGAAATTTCTTAGCTCCCAGGACCTCTGATTTGTGTCAATATTGACTGTATTGAGAAAGGTAGTTGCACAGAGTGGGTAGCGATAGTGAGGGGTGAGGGTTCCTTGTTCCTTTTGCTGGGAGTTTGGGGCCAGACCCTGGGAAGAAACCCTTGCCTATGTTAGGAAAGTCTAGTTCAAAGGTTCTCTGCAATTCTAACCAGTGTCAAGTCATTCCTGAAGAGAAAACCTAGCCATCTTTGACTTATTTTGTCAGAACTGACCTGTACAGAAAAAATGGCACCAGTTAAGGTTAATTAAAAATACATTTAGCAACTCTTCTTTTCTGAAAGATGTGACTTCATCTGGGGAGAAGAAAAAAGTATAAGGATCAATGTGTAATGGGCCTTCCACACTCAGCAGGGACTGCGTTCACAGCCGCTCCATGGAATTATCCCTGGTGTATAATAGGAAGAGATGTGGTCCAGTGGCTAATGAAACCAGAACAGTACAAAGAATACATATACTTTAATTTACTGTCCCTTTGTTGCATTCAGATTTTTATCCAAAAGACCTTTTAATTAGAACGCTCTCAGGTGGGATTTTGTCTGTCTTTTCAATAAAACATGGATAATAGGAAAAAGGCAAACAACCTCTTTGTTTCTCAACAGTGCTCAATCCACTAATCATCTTCCCCAAATTCATCTCAGGCTTCCGCCTGAGTTCATTTCATCTTCATCAGCATTGCCATTTTCTATCTCATATTTCAAAGAGCAATTGGAAAGCAGATATTTAATCAGAAAAGTTTGGGATTCATTTTCTTGGACATCCAATCTGTCTTCAGAGACTTCAAGACAGGCAAAATTGTTGTTGACTACAAAAACAACTGATGTCTGTGCCCTTGAAAGACACTGAAGGCTGTTGGAAAATGTGTGGGCTTTAGAAGTGGCCCGATCGGATTCAAATCCCAGTTACACCATTTATTAGATGTTTGACCTTGGATGATTCGCTTAACTCTCCAGACCCTCAGTTCTTGAATCTGCAAAATGGAGATAATCCTTTCAGATGTACATTTGGTAAGGCTACTAATGCATTGTTCTTAATGCAAGTGAGAAAAACAGAGGCCAGAGGGGGGCTCTCTTAAAAGAAAACAGGTTCTACAGAAACAAGTTGTGTGTGACTTTACTGTCTAAGTCCATAAAAGGGAACATTACTGTCATTTGTCATTAACTGGACAAAGCAGATCGTGCTCATGGACATGAAAACCAAGGTCAGGAAAGCAGCCAGGCCTCAGGAAAGGCTGACACTGGGAACAGGTCATGTGCTTTCTCTCAATCTCATGTCCATTTCACTCTGACTCTACACCTTTTCTCCCCCTTTCTGAAGGCTGGCTTATTTTTCTCTAGGCTGCACAGCAGAAGAGCTTCACTAGAGGTCTTAATTCCTGCATGTCCAGTCACATGTAGACCATCTCCATGATTTCTGTTGATCTCAATTCCAAAGTCAGAAGGAAGGGATTCAGATTGGTCCAGTTCAGTTAGGATGATACCCAATCATTTTCGAGCTGATGAAATTGGGATATTGGACCACACTGTAGATAATTGCTAGGGAGATCTATTCCTTTTGATGGCAAGGACAACTACAGGGGGATTGATAACCTGGAAAGATACCCCAAAAGTTAGGAAAATATGTCAGGAACTAAACAGTGGTCGGCATGTAATAGGCATTAAGTAAAAGATAACTCGAATGCCTCAGTGAATGAGAGCGTTTAAGACATGGATCAAGATTGGCTTTCCATTTTTTATCCACATAAAGCCACTTGATTCTAATGGGATGACACAATCAGTAATCTGAATGTCAAAACTTCCACCACTGAGCTCTTGAAATACATAGAGGAAAAACTTCAAGACTTTTTCCCAGAAAAGAATGATAAAGTACAGGTCTCCTTAGTTCCTAAAAATATCATTTTTACAAATTTTAATTTTCAAGGTATCCTTGTTTATTTGTGCTCTCAATAAATTTTGTTAGAGCGAAGTGTTCCCTCCATAAAACACAGTATTAGCAATGGCGGCTTCACCACCATATATGGGTTCTGCTTGGTTCTCATCATGACCCTGAACCCTCTTACTTCCTCTGTCTCTCTCTCCCCCATAATATCTCATCTTTCTTTTGATTCTGCAAATCTTCTATTCTCTCTTCTCTCTCTATAGTCCAGCTCCCTCTGCCTCTATCTAAATGGCACAATGATACTCTACTCTCTCCAACTTCACGAGGTATATGGTGGTCACATGCAGAGACAGATAAATAGATTCTAAAGTTCAATTCCAAATTTTCAGAAGGAGGAATCTTACAGTCCTACTTGGACCAGATTGTCAAACATAGCTGTAAGTAACCTACCTCCATGGGTATTTATGGAAAGGAAAAATGGGAGAAGGGCAGTAGTCATGACCTTTACAGACCATACAATATGCGTGTTCTGCAGTTAGATGCTTCATAAAGGTGTGTTGAATGCAACCAAAGTTAGAAAATTGGGATAAATAATTTATATTTAATAATGTATAATCAGTTACAAATTGTACTTTCTTTGAGGACACCTAAATTTAAAAAACAGAATAACTGTAACAGTGTTTTCAAAAATTAAGTAGTATTAAGCTTAACGCAAGTCAAGGCTGGGTACCCAGCACAGCAGGGGTTTAATAAAGGCTTGTTAACTGTCTAGAACTCTGTTGAATTTAATTTAGCTTGATTTAGCATTTCCTATATGCAAAGTACTTGACAACGATTGCATTTCCTGGTATTTGCAGTTTTCCTGGGAACCAAAACGTTATAAAGCTCTTTCTCTACTTATAAATGAGAAGATACTGTTGCCCAGAGAGACTCATTTATTTGGGGGAGAGGGAGAACTGGTGGCAATAATGGTTGAAGACACCAGCTTAGGCGCAGATCTTGGCACCTCCATTCACCAGCTCTGTGATCTTGGTGAAGTCCTAGAACCTGTTTGAGCTTTTACTTTCCTATCTCTTAAATTGATGGAGTAGTATTTACCATGTTATCAAAGTTTTGAGGATTAACTGAGAGCCTGGGACATAAAAAGTGCTCATATTGCTAGCTCTTAGTGTTTGTAATAGCTACTGTTGTACAAAATTTTACAGTGTGTTAGGAAACAGTTCCTTTCCTAAACAAGAGTCCCAGAACACCATGACACAAATGATTTAAGAGCTCACGATGCTGTTGGCCTGATAGCTCCGTGGAATTGGTACTCTCTGGTCATAAATTCAAGACCATGTGTTTTTTCCCTGAGTCACAGAGCGCACACTTTCCCTTGGATGTGAGCCTGCTGAATCCTGCTCTTTAAGGACAGGACTGGAAAAATGACTTTGAAGCTCTGGAACACGGACTTGAAGGGCTGAGGGTAATTATTAAACTGAGGGTAAGTTAGGCAGATGCCATACAACTTGTCAGAGTGTAGGAGCACTGTGGGAGCATGGGAACAAGTTCAAAAAAGGGCCGAGGAAGGACAGAGGACTTAAGACTCATCCGAAGTGGCACTGCCCTAATGCATGACATGCATACTCTGGAGGCAGCAGCCTGCACAGGGATGGGATATTGCAAGAAGGGGAGACAGGATTAACGGAACCAAGTTGGGGCAGAGTCCATCGTGCAAAGGCCCTGCTGTTCCTAACAGTAATCAAAAGTCATTCCCATGCTAATTATTATAATAATCATAGGCTAATGCTGTTAACACTGACTACGTGTTGACTGGCTTTCTTACCAGCATCTGAAAGGAACTGAAGCTATTGTCCTACCAATGTGGCTAAAGGCGCTATTTTCAGAGCAGCTAAGTTAAATTTCAGCTCAGGATCAGCGCTGGTACAACCACGTTGGGTAAAATCCTTACGATTTCCTCATTAACCTCAGTGCAGAGGCACCTTTAGTTAATCTGAATACCAGGCATCCATCTATCACTTCATTTGTTTGCCAACATTGTTGAACAGGTGCCAATGAGTCCCAAATCACTTGGCCCTATAGCCTGGAGGGAGAAACAACTAAGTGCACCATGTATACACATAGCAGTTATTTCACATCACTTAAACTTGCTTTTCATTGACTTGGGAAGTGAAAAGAGGAATGCAAAAATGATAGGAAAGTTGGGAAATACAACCCATGTCTCTTTTGTCTGTGCTTTCAGAGCTAAAAACTCTTAACTGGACTACAGAGGGTCAACAGATGGCACATGCATCAACCAGAGAGGCACGTTCAGCTTGAATTCATCTCATTAGGATTCTAGGTCAGCCATCAAGCAAGAAGTCTAAACCCATAGGTTAGTGGAAACAGACAGAGGTTGATGTGAATGACCTTCAACATTAAGACCTGATTGCTCCTGACGTTGAGATTGGCAACATGGCAAGAAAGGGCAATGGTGCACCTTCAAACTGGAGATAATACACAAGCAGCCTATGATTACAGTCCCGAGTCAGGAGGAAAAAAACATGTTCTGCAAGGGCCTGGTGTTCATAGGAAACTGCTTCCCTGAGAGACAGCTCTCAAATCCAACAGGGTGTACATGGCTAAATCCCAGATGAGAGTTCATGGTCAAAGGCGTTTTTTTGTAGTATAAAACCATCTTTTAAGGGGATTAGCAATGCTAGACAGTGGCTTTGTGACTTCCTGACTTGGAAGAAATGATATCTATGACATCTCTATCTACTCATCCAATCTCAGGGACCAACAATGTAAGGAAACACTAAGAAGCTCTGAATGTCAGTAATGCAAGGTGAAGATGAAGCCCCTCCTCAAGAGACGAGAAACCCCTGGTCAGCAAGAACCTAGCGGAGGAGTGATATTCAGTATGTACAAATTCAGAAGCATTACGCTGGATAGCCAGGGCACTACGAGCAGTGAGGATAGTGCCCTTTCAGATTCATCTATCTAGATACAATAATTAGTACCTGTTCTGCAAGCACTCCATGAAGGTCACTTTATTCATCCCCTCATCCAGACCTCAAAGAGACTCCGTTCACCTTTCTAAGTCCTCAGAAAAGATCAAGGACAGATAAAATTTAGGAAAAAGAAATTAATCAGTCCCAGTTTGCCTCATAGGAAGAATAAGGACTTACTTTGCCCATGGGTGTTTCTTTTCACAAGGTAAAAGGATACGTCATTCTCTGTTTAATTAATTATGGATCTTTGAAACACACTGCCAAAAAACCAGTGTTGTATACTAGTGGGAAAAGAAAATTAGATGAAAAAATATGCCTGTCCCATTATTCATCTGTATTGATCTAGATGTATAACCCTATGCATCACAATTTGACAAAAGGTTAAATATTAACAGAAGAATCATTAATCTAACAAAACAAATTAACACAACAATAAGTCTCCTGGTTGGCTTTATATACCATTGGCTCTAGATGGACTGAGGAACCCTTCAGACTGGTAATTTAGTTCCTCTCTTTACAAATCAGATTGACCAACAATGAACTGGACTGGGTCATAACAGTAAGGGGTTGTTCTCATTAACTGCAGCGGTTTTAACATAACCACCGAGGGGTCTTGTGGTGACATACCAGTCATATAAACTGTGGAGATCTGGTTCTACCAGCCTGGGAAGTCCCACTTTATTTCTGTTCCTTTTCTTTCTAATAAATCTAATAAAGTTTTTTCTTTCTCTAAAAAAAAAAAAATTATGAAGTCTGTTGGGCTCTCCAGCATCTTTTGAGAGGGAAGAAGCATTGAAGTGAATTTTGGTAGGTCTGCTAGTTTTATTTCAGCACACTTTTCCTGTTCATTTTTTTTCATAATTTTTTTTTATTTTTTGTGTCCTCTTCTTTGTTCTCACCATCCTTCAACCTATGACTCCCACTTGCACCCAACCCTGAATTCATCTATGCAAACATGTATTCATCCACACATTCAAATAGGCATCTGTTCACATTCCTACCATATTTCCATTCACTTATCACCCTATAAACCCACCTATTAAATTTTCCCTCCATTGGGAATTTGAGAAAATAATTTTTAGGTGGAAAATGTGTTAGGGTTTTGGACAGAGAGAGAGACTGAAGTCTGAAGATGCTAAATGACTTACCCAAGTCCTCAAACAGTGTCCTGTCTAAAATTTGAAATTTTGATTAAATTTTTCAGGGGTCCCCATTGCTCTTACTTACAGCTCATAAATAACTGAAACATAAAACTATGAGTATTTACTGCAGATCACAAGACTTTATAAATTACTAAATTGTTTAAGTTCTCCCTAAGAAGTGAGAAAAGTCAGTTTCAAATTAAATATAGTAAGAGTGACCTGACCACTATAAAAATTATAGTATGAAGGTTTATAGAAGAGAAATGATCATTTTCCATAAAAACTTTCATTAATATAACTAAACTCATTTGTCTGAAAAGAAATGAAATAGCACCTTTACCCAGTCATGCAAAACAGCCCTAATCAATCCCCCAAATACTTCACTGTGCAAATTTATTACATTTTCAATGATTGTATGGATCTTATTTTATATCATCCTTAAAATTATTGCCCATATCAACCAAAATTGAATGCTCTGAACATAAAAGCACAACTATATACACATCAACATTTTGAAGAGTAGACTGGATTATCTAAAGAATAGATGAGTGATCAAATTTAAGGGACCTTTCTAACATAGATCTGATTCTGTATATTTGTACCACTCTTCTTGTAATACCTAAGTGATTTCAAGCTAATTTACTCACCAATAGAGGGTCCTTCTGAAGTTAGTAGTCTCTCATCCATCATTTAAACAGTTCCAAAAAAAATCCACTTTCCCCAGAAAATTTCTAGGTGGGAAAAGATGATTTTCTCTGACTCCATCATTTCTGGATCTGAAACGTACCTATGACTAATATTTTTTTTTCTCTATCTTCTTAAACATGCGTTAACTTCAATGTGAAATGCTTTGCAGTGTTGCTTCATACTCCTGGGCAGGGGTCCTAATTCATTTACATCTATTCTGTGGGATCCTAATGTTCCCAAGAGAGGGATTAAATCAACAATATGCCAATGACTGGGGACATAATCCTGGTAAATCTGTAATGCAATGAAAGTTATCACCTTGGTATTTATATCAAAAATAAAGAAGCTGAGGTAGTATGAACAGCAGACTCACAGGAAATCACAAAACACTACAAAGGAGATTTTGAAAATCTCTGAGACATTTCAGAGGAGAAAACCAGTTCAATTTCAAATCCTATATATTGGAGGGGAAAATTTTATCAGAATCCAGTGTTCTAATAGGTATTTTCCAATCTCTAATTTATAGAGGCCCATTTTCGCTTGCCTTTTTACTCTTTGCAGGTCTGGCCAACTTCGAAGATTGATGAAATCTGAGAGTGGCATTAGATTTAACACCATTTCAAGATGGGCTTTAAGCTGAGTGAGAATAAGTTGGACAGGAAAGGAAATAGAAAAGAAGAGAAAGATGAAACTCTTGACCTTATAGCAAATCGAAATATTATTATTGCAATCCCCTCCAGAAACCTCTGGGGTGGTTCATGATGCTCTAAGATCATGCTGTTTCCCATGGTCCCATATGAATACAGATAAGCTTAAAGTGAAATAGATTTTAAATAAGGAATTCCCTA
The DNA here is from genome assembly GCA_004024925.1 of Scalopus aquaticus. NCBI lineage: Eukaryota > Metazoa > Chordata > Mammalia > Eulipotyphla > Talpidae > Scalopus > Scalopus aquaticus. The sequence goes on along the minus strand of PVIJ01013169.1, from coordinate 20,062 downwards.
AAATAAATGCCACTGCAAGAGATGGCTCCTTGTTTACCATGCATGGAATACTTGGGACATGGTAGGAAGAGAAGCAGTTACAATGAGCAGTTACTTTCTTCAAGAAAGTCAGCTCCAGAGTATGAGAGATCAGTTAGAGAATACTGATAACAATTTCATGACTTTTCACACTTTGCCTTCAGGGACATCATCAAATCTTCTTGTTTTGATTCTATCAGAAACGAAGAATATTTTAAGTAACTAAAAATTTCCATGAGATGCAAAATGAGATACAATGCAAACTGATAATGTTTAGAAGCAGAAGTTGACAATTCCAAAACAGAGAGTCAAAAAATATGACATCTTTAGTAAGCCAAAAATTAATGTCTGATATAAACCTTTCCAATATGCTGATGCTTCGATGCTAATACTGCTTGGTTAATACTGAAGCAGTGACCCCACACTATTTCTTTAGCTTTATGTCTGGATAATGACATAACACATATTAACACAAATAGCCTTTTAAAGTCCTTAAATGATAGTGCTAAGCTTACAATGTAAGCTTCTTAATACACGTTTTAAATACATTTTTTATATGATGTTGAAAGTTATGAGCTATGGAGTCCAGACGCCCGTTTTAGCACATTTTCTTAGCTCTATATTACTTAAATATCCTGTGCAATTTACTTAACCTGTCAGTGTCTCCATTTCCTCAACTATAAAATGTGGATAATAGTCCCTATTTCAGAGTCAGAGTGAAGATTAACGATAATACACAAAGAGTTCTTATTACAGCATGGGTCACATGATAGGCTTTCAGTAAATAATAGCTATTTCTATTATATCATGAGTTGAATCCTCAAATCTGAATTTTATCATGAAACCAAGATCTTAAATACTTATAGAAGTTTGTAAAAAATCTTAATTTCTTCTCAAACTTTTGACTAAGATCAAGTATCTGCTCTTGTGAGTTCTATTATTTTTTAAATATACAAACAAGATTTAGACAATCTCCTAGTTAGATTTCCCCCCTCCACCTTTTTCTTTCTCTTAGTATGTATCTACTGAAGAACCTATACCACCTGACCTGCGGAATTTCTCATCACCCAGGTTCTGTTAGTTTCGGGTGCACATAGAGGTAATTCAACACGTTTCTCTGTGCCTGGTAATAGCCGCAAACTGACGCCAAAGCAGAGGCTTGATCAGATCAGCACCACCCCTCTTGCAAGGCTAGTGACAGAGGCGTGTAGTTTCTCCAGGAGATACTTTTTTTTTCTTTGATGTCATTAATGCTCAAAAAGTAAATGCCTCATGAGTTTATAATGCTATGTTGAGTTTAAATTGGGACTCTAAGAGTTTTGCTTAATTTTTCTAATGTATATATGCCTACGTGCTTGAGTCTCGGGATAACAACAATACCACCACCGATGTTTATTCTGAAAATAGCTAAAATAATTTTTCACATGTGTCTTCCAATCTTCCCCCATTTTTATTGTTGTATTATGTTTGTACTGTCAACTCATAAAGCTATTAGTATATTCTTTCCCTTTATAGGCATAGATATGTAACTTATAATTCAATTAATGTCCATTGCCAGTTTTTAAATTTATCTCTCTAGTCATTCTGATGATCTGATTCTGATTCTCTAGTAGATTCCTTTTAAAATAAACTTATGGGAAGGTATTCCCTCAATTAGCATATATCTGTGTTCCTTATGTTAGAAGATCCTTTTTTTTTGTAGCTATTTACTCTTTCCTCATGTCTTCATTCTTCCATTTCCTACTGGAGTGAAATGTTGCTGTCAAAAGTGATGAAATTCACTGTTTTGTCCAGTGGAAATAATGTGTTCTTTTGCCTACATGTCCAATTCTTTTTTTTTCTTTTTCTTTTTGGTTAAATTAAGACTGGAATAGTATATCAACTGGAGCATATCTTGCTGTTGCTTAGTATTTAAAAGTGTGTCTTTTTAACAAGCAATTTCAGTATTTTTAGCTCCAGAAAATTTTTCCAAATCATACTTTTTAGTAATTGCTGTGATCACTTGTTTCAGTTTTCTGTTTTCGGGAACTCCTATTACTTATATATTGGATGAGTTTTCCTATCTTTAGTGTTATGTGATTCCTTTTTATTGTTTATTTACTCTTTTTTGCTTTTTAGTTTAGCCACTATTTCTAATACCTCCCCCCCTTTTTTTCTAATTCTTCCATGAACTCTCTCATCTAATTTGAATTTTTCTAGTTTTGGTTTATGTTCTTTTTTCACGTTTATATCATTTCTTCATGTCTTTCAGATTGTTTTGAACTAGAATGACACAATGTTTATGTTATTTTTTAAGATCTCAATTTCTAGCATGCTTTCAACCTCTATAAATACATATTCCACAAGTTATTCTTTTTCTTATCTTATGGCAACTTTCTATTAGATTTAACCGGATAAATTCCTTTTGCTCATTTCTATGTGAAATTAGTTTCTTTGAACCTTCAGAAGGAAGCTTGATTCAAGGAAGTTTTTTCTTAACTTCACAATTAAAATCTGATATTCAACTGAATTATTCCTTAAGATTCTACTAAGTACTCTCAACTATTGTTGAATGTAGTATTAAAAACACAGTGGTCTGCTCTTTTAAGTTTTCCTCAGTTTGGTCCTCTCTGACCTTTTTATCCAAATTTCCTTTCTTATCAACTGATCTTGTCCTGTTCAATTTTAGGTCCATCCCATCCTCTGTGGTGAGAGCCCTGTACCAGAAGGACCTAGGGAATCATTTTTGAGAATTCATACTAACATGGCTCCAGCTCCTTCATACCTACTAGGTGCTCTCCTGTTAGGGGGTTCACCAAAACCACTCCTAATTTTAGCTATCATTTTTTTTTTAAATCAGTCTGCTCTACATTTCAGCTAGTAACTGTGGACTCTTCAGGGGGCTCTTTCTTGTGTTCTCAGGTCTCCCAGATTACCCATTATTTTGTTTTTATCCCCATACAAATGATGCCACCTGCTCCTATTCTGAGGATTGCGGCATGCCTTCCCACCTCATTTTCTTTTTTTCTCCAACCAAAATTATTTATTATTGGGTAAAGAAGTAACATGAGCTCAACTCTCTTAACAAATCTTTAATACTGTTAACCACAAAACAAGGTTACACAGAAAATCTCTAGAATGTTTTTATCTTCCAAAAGCATGCATTTTGCTTTTACTAACTAGTTTGTATGATTTTATGTGACAATTTAAGAAGATCCAAGCATTTTGCTGCCACTGCCCAGCCTTCTCACAAATCTCCTGATTCAATAGTTTCTACAAGCAGAAATTATTTGGCTTGATTTATCATAAAGTAGGTTTTGGAAAGAAAGCAAGCAAAATTGAAAGAGCGAATTTGGGGTTTCGCCTGGATATTTTAAATTTGTTTTTCAGGAGGGCAAATGTAAATGCCTGAATTTTAATGTTATCAGGACTATACTGGGAGACCACAGGTGTGGGATCAATAAAAAAAATTAAGGAAACATTTTTCATTATGAGTGATATTTGCAATTGATCCCCTAGGTCTCTCTGTTGTCTCAACTCTATTTTCTACCTTAAATCTCACTGGATGGAATATTCTAAAGCACTTACAATGCTGAGCCTGATCCCCCAATGATCTGCTTCTAAATGGACCACAGCCTGGGAATTATCAGACCAGGGCATATCCTACTGGCAGTGTTTGTATTTTGGGCACTCAGCTTTGGTTTTTAGCTAGGAGCAGAGACTCCATGTGAATCATTCTGTACTTTTTCATTGACTTACAAACACAGGTAAGGTGAATTACTTTATTGAAGAAATAAAATAAGGGGGAATATAAATACTGTGAGGTATTTCTCTCAATTCCATTTTTAATGCAGTATCATGTAGGCACATAAAGGGCAATACTGAGATCAAAAGCATGTTACTTTCAAAGTACAAACTTTAAAAAAGAATTAAATGTTAATTTTTTTCTCAAAGTTCCCAGAATGAAAGATTTACAACAGAGGAGCACTTATGAACTAAGATTTTGACAATCATTTGCAGTAGCTCTAAGTGACTTGGAACAAGAGCCTGTCCAGTGGATCTCTGTATTTGGTGAGCATTGGGATATGATTCAACATCTCCTCTGTTGCGCCCAAGAACCTCCCTGCCATACCACTACCTGTACATGAGTCACCTCATCTTTGTGTGCACAACACCCAGTCCTGATTGCCCAACCAAAATCTGTTGTCCATCAAGGTACTGAGTTGTGATGGCACCAAATGGAAGCAAAGCCACATTTTGGGCTTTCTTTAAGTGATAAATTATATACCTAAATCCCGACATGCAGGGATGAAAATAATTTTCATTGCCATAGTTAGGTTCTTAAGATGAAAAGATTAAAAAAACAGCAGGAGTAAGAGACAGAGATACTGCCATATAGACAGCTCTACCTAGAAAATTATATCTCACCATCTACATTGTAAGTATCATTTATTGAGAATCAGGCATCAACTGGAGCTGTATCCAAAGTTTTAAAAGAGAAAAAGATCTCCCTCTCACACGAAACACTAGGAAGAGACCCTTCTCTCCCTCATCTACACACTATTTTCATGAGAGCACATAGATAGGAATATATTGGGTTTAGAGACCAAATCATAGCAAAAATGAGATGACCAAGCCAGTCAAATAGTTTCTGTCCTGTACATGATTTCTTCCAGATGACTCTGGTTTGAGCTTTAAATAACCCCCCACAAACTTCCATATTTCAACTTCTACAAAAGTTATAAAACCAACATTCATCTTCCCCTCAACATCTGCTTTGCTACCATTTTTGCTTTTTTCCAAAGAGTGAATGAGGCATGCCATAACGGAGAGGTCACTTAATTTTTGTTTGTAAAGCCAAATCTCCTGTGCTTTCCATAATTACCAATCAATTTTACATAAATAGCAAAATTAAGGCCCATTATTCTCATTTACCACAAAATTAGAGGAATTAATTAAACATGGAAAAAGTGCCAATGCCTGCCAAGTCACAACATCCAGTAGATAGAAACACATTCAGGAATTACTTGCAGGAAGAAAAAACAGCAGGGCATTCAGAAATGGAGTTGCAACTGAGAAGTTATTTTTTTAGTAGTAGAAATCTGTAAGCACCAGGATGTTCCAAGCTCCCCTCCTAAAGCTCCACTAGGAAAAGCATAGTCCTCAGTACAGAGAAGGAATTCAATATTGCTACAGTCTGGGTATGGGCTATTTTTTTATGTTTTTGGGAGCTGTGGTTTGGGTTTTGTGTGAGTTTAAGCCCATCCAAAAGAGAAGGAAAGTTGGTGGTGGGTAACCCACGGGGATTACACAGTAATGTAAAAGATATAAATTATATATATTTTATTATTTTTTTAAATGTGCTTTCAAACCTAGATTTGCTAGAGGAACTCCATTCATCTGACTGTGGCTAATGAGTTTTGCTAAACTTCAGAAGTCACATCACTGGAGCATCCATACTTACTTTTGCATGAAAGCTCAAGATATCTGTAAGACCTAAAATAAATTACAAGCAGAAGTGCCCGGGGAGGTAAAAATAGGAATTCTTATTTTTTTTTACACTTTTTGATATAGGGCTCGACAATACACAGATCTGTTAGAAAACTTAGAATTTATGACACTGAGATCTCCTCACCACCTCAAGATTCAAAAATAAAAGTCCTATTCAATGATCGTCTAAGAATCCCTTGCAATTACTTCCACTAGGAAACAATGAAATTTATACTATTCTTTAAATAAACTCACCAAAATGATACTCTCTTAACTGTTGGGCTGCAATAAAAAGATCTTCATATCTTCCTTAATGAGATTTTTATTGCTCATGTAAATTTGTCTTGTGTTAAATTTTTGTCTTGGGAACCCTAAATTATGTTACCTTGAGTTGTTCTGGTAAGCATGCAAGCATCCACCCCATTTTTGCTGTGAAAATGGCTCCTTCTGGCAAAGTGAAAGCAATTGGAACTCAGTTTAATTAGCTACCTTCTGTAAATATGCCATTATTCTTTTAGCTCCGTGCTGGAGTTATTTTTATAAAGTGTAGAGACAGCAATAATTATTTTTGGGTTGTAGTTAGTTGGGATTAGTTAATGCCTGGGCATAACCGAGAGGAAATTAAGTGTAGATTATGGGTATAAAACCAAGGATAAAGAGTGTCTACAGAAATTTAATCTGTATTTTCAGGCATGGACTGGAAACTCAACAGCCTGGAGACAAGTTTCTCACCTGAAGCCCATCTAGCAGGTTCTTTTGGGTGGTGTCTGTTTGCATGTTTTACATCTCAGAGGTAAAACTTGTCTCTAACGACTCTTTTGGATAGTATTTTTTTTAAAGATTTATTTATTTATGAATACAAGTGCTGGGGTACAGACCAGAGGTGTGGGGGGCAAGAGGATTCACCAGAGACAGAGTGGGGAGCAGCACAGGCGGATCGACTGAAATACACTGCTGAGGGGAGCAGCGGGCCAGACAGAAGAGGTCTGCTGCGCCATGTGGGTCAGCTCCCTGGCCAGGGATCGACTTGTGCTGCAGTGGCTGCCAACAGCTTCATAGTGCTGAGACTTAAGCCCTTGCACCAACAGGGAGGCCCTGGGCAGCATTTTGAAAGTTCCAATCTACTGAAAAATGCAACCAAAAAATGGAACTCATATATGGTCTTCACCCAGATTCACCAGTTGTTAACATTTATTTCATACACATATAAATGATTTGAGAGTAGGCTGCAAACTTCATGTCCTTAACTTTTTAATATTTTAGTGTGTGTTTCATAAGAACAAAAATCTCAGTGTAGGATCTCCTGTGCATTTATCTCTCTGTGGGGTAACAGGGGCTGGGTAGAATCTTAAAGTCTCAATACCGTGGCAGGTACAGGAAAGGTGACGCCAGCAAGTCACCTGCTCACAGGGTTCTTCATCCCAGATGCTGGATTTAGATGCCAGAGCCCTCCTCCCCGCCACCTGATCCTCAAACCTGCTGCTTCTAAAAATATCTCAAACCAACCTTCTGCCTTGGAATTTTTATAGCACTATTATTGTGGGCTGAAGATTTTTCCATGGAAGATTTGCAGGGAGGGATGGGGATCTAGTCCTCAGGGTTCTGGAAGTGGTCTGAGGATAGTGAAGTAAAATTGTAAGGGACATAAAGTGCAGCATGATGTCTGATGATTAATCCCTGCTATGTCCTAGGTGTCAGTCCAGTCGAGCTCTGACAGGACCACCCTGGTGTGGCATTGGCAATGTCCCTTGGCACCCTAGAAATTTGACAGATTTGGGCATCCACATTGACTGCTACCAAAGTAGGCATCGGTCGCATCAAAGGACTTTCATTCAGACACAAATGATGCTTGGTGGAAGAAGTCAGAAGCTCAAACAAAAGGGAAATGCCCGGAAGATACCGCAGGCCCCAACAACTCCTTTAAGAGCTAGTGACAATGGTCCATGTGAGTACTTACGGCACCTCAGAGAAACCCCCAGAAGTACATGGCATGTGGAGGCTGGGGCTACAGAGCAATGGGCTGTTGTGTGGGGCCTACCTCTGCCTGTGCACTCTTCCTCACAACCTGAGGTTGACCCACCGCACCCACTCCCACAGCTTCTCTCTTCAGGGCCAAGCACATCTGTGTGGCAGAGGTGGGACCTTTTCAGCCCTTGGACAGGAAGCAGCACTTGAAACCATATTTCACATCTAGAATTTTCGAAAGTATGTTCCAGAATAAGAACCCCTTGAAATAGTCTGCCAGAAGAGATTCCTTGGCCTACAAAAAAAAAAAAAAAAAAAAAAATCCTCCAAGCAATGGTTGGAACATTTTAGAATTTGAACCCTGTGGTGTCCTAGGACTTGCTTGACCAGGAAGAACTATTCTGCTTCCAAGTGGTGGCTGTGTGTGTGTGTGTGTGTGTGTGTGTGTGCGCGCGCGCGCGCCCACATGCACATGCATGTGCGTGCATGGCACCCAAGCACATTACATGAAGCAGTCTGGGGACTTACTTCTGAGTGGGAAACAGCCCTCCCGAACTTCCTGCTCCCTTCCTGAGGACATGATGATAGCTTCCCACAGGAGGGCACCCCTGAAAGAGGACTGTGGCAGAAGAGAAAGGCAGTGGCAGGAGATCAGCAGCTTCGAGACCAAGACCTTCAGGAACAGGGTGGAGCCCCAAGGAAAGTGGAGTGTGGCTGTCAGGGTCCCAGCAACAGTCCCTTTAGGAGTGGCATTAGCATTTCTATCCAGGAATTAGGCATTATTTGTTAATTATTAAGAGACAGCTGCCTTCTCTGGATAGAACTTTACACTAGCCTTGAAAAGAAACCCTGCTAACAAAAATCAGTCCCATACGCCAGTGAGGCACTTTCAAAATCCAAATGCTAAAATGAAGGTTCTGTAGCACAGGGGATGCTGAAACACTCACCTAAACAATCTCCTCATCCAAATGGGGGGCCCAAAAGCATGTCTGAAAATGAAATGTGAAGAAGGAAAGCAGAAAAACAAGAGGAGGAGAGAAGAGGAAGGAAGAGAGAGCAAAAGATGGTGGTTGACTCAGGCCACAGGAACAGAACTCTCAGCCTAGGGCTGCTCTGGCACAACTGCTGAGAAGTGGCGCAGAGTACCCGTAGCTTCTCAGCCAGGGAAGAGGGACATTCCAAAATGACACAAAAGACGTCTGCTGAAGCAAACATTTTACATGACCATTTGTTCTGCCAAACAGTCAAATTCTTCTAATAATTTTAACTTAGTGTGTCCCAAACACCAACCTGGACTAACTGAGACTATTTTTGGTTCAATAGCTATGTGGACATAGCTTAAAGGTAACCCCCTTTCAAAAGGGCATAGAATAGAACATGGAGAAAATCTCCTATAAGTAAAATATCAGGATAATAGAGAAGCTAAAGAATAAACAAGGAATAAACAGGAACTAAGGAATAAGAAGGCAAATTCACTTAGGCAATTAAGATCTGAGGACCATTACCTTAGTGGCTGATGTAAGAGTGTCTTTTCTGGAGTTAACTGCCGCTAGCCAACTGTGTGACTTTAGAAGCATCACTAAACCTCTCTGAGCTTCATTTCCCTCATGAGTGAAGTGATAATTAAAAAGTTCCTACCCAGTAATGTTGTTGTAAGGTTTTAAAGAGTCTCTTTAAAAGTCTCTTAGAATAAGAGTTTCTTAGCACTTTGTGTGCCGGTGCCCTTTAAATTTACCAGCCCTTGGTGCCGGCCATTTTCTGTGCCACCGCATGAATGGTATAAGCATTCAATAAAACACACACAACTCCTGAACTACTGGATATTAAAAAAACTGTAATATCTCTCATAAAATACCTTACACTTTCACCAAAACAATGTGTAAAGCTTCTAGACTGAGTACGATCAAAGACATAGCTCCTAATAGTTCCAAATAATCCACCATGGCATGAAAAACTGGAGACTAGATGAACACATATTAATACATGAGCAGCCACCTGATACTGGTGACAAAAACACGTACTAATACGTGAGCGGACCACAAAGTGTTAGAATAATAGCAAAAAACAAACGAATGATGGTTGTTGTTATTATTAACTGAACATGTACTATGTGCTACATTTACCTCTATCAGCTAACCACAGGGAAATAGTAGCAGAATTACTGGGTAAGCCAAAGGGTCAGGTTGTCATGTTTTTGTTTGTGATAAGTTGCCTGTGAGTTGGTTCTTGTTACTTCTTATATAGTGATGCTGGTTACTTCTGGCACAGTGAGCAGGAGCCTCTGGACATTCTCAAAATTTGTCAGAACCATCATCATGAGATTCCTGCCTCATGTTTCTTGGTGGATTAAACAAGATGTTGCATGCAAAATGCTTATAGTCTGTAGTGACTCTTAATAAATAAATAGTAGCCGTTATCTCTGTTATTATCTTTATCGATATTACAGTTGTGATATTGGCACATAATCAAGGGCTGAATGACCCAATTTAAAATCTTAAAATCAAATGCAAAAGGAGAACTCAGATGTGATGTATTTTCCAAAAGAGGGTTAAAATCTATTTTGATTATTTTCTTTTTCCTTTTTCTTTCTTTTTCATAAGATAATGAATATAAAAGTATTTTGTACATTCTTATGCACTACAGTTTTTTAAACCACCCCAATTTTCAGTCTCCCAATGTATTTTCCCTACTACTTTTATATTCAAAAGGTTACAGGTGTTTATTGTCCCTGGTTCTAAGCAGTGAACACATTGCCAGTTGAGACCCTCTGGCAGGAACACAGGAGAAACTGCGCCATCTGCTGGCTTCTTGGGAGAACTGCTTGGAGGAGGCGCCCGCAGTTGTACACGGACCTGAGAGAGAAAGCTGCAATGGAACTGAGTTGCCAGACCAGTGTTTTGAGAATCTAGGGGCACGGAGAACTCAGTAATCATTAAAATTTCTGAACCATCACATCCTGAGTACCAACGCTATACTGCTGCGTGTGGGGCATCTGGCCCGTATCTCAGGATAACACCTGCCTCTGCAACTCCCCAAGCAAATGGAGATTCAGCAGGGAACAGGCCTGATGCACTAATCATACCGCTCCTTGCTGTTTCGTCCCAATCCCAGCATGCTGAGTTATCATTTCTGGCCCCAGGTTGGACTCAGACCACCAAGGGCTCCAGGTCTCCTCTGCTGTCTCCTTTCCTCTCCCCAGAGCCTCAGCCATTTATCAGGAACTGTGGCCGTCAGGAAGAGAGGCTTCACACTGAACATACGGCCACTGTACTGCCCACCAAGCTGGGTGGCCATCCCAGAGAGGCACCACTAAGGGATTAAACTATCCTGCACAGGAAGCAGATCAGACCACATGTCCATTTAAACACACAGCTGAATTACTCACAGAAAGCTGCACCTACAACAGAAGGCTCCTGGCATCCAGCATGAGGGCTCTTTAGGAGCCAAATGTGTAGAAGTGTGAGTGATATGGATGCCACCATGTCTTGGGTACCTATTGTATGCCAGATATTGTCATATGTGATTTCACATGTTAATACATTTAATCCTCACAGCAACTGTGTGTGGAAGATACTACTATATCCTGATTTTACAGATGAGGAAGTTGAGGTACATAAAAATTAAGCAGCTTGTACAAGGATTACCAGCTAGTTAATGGATAAGCTGGTGTGCAAACCCAGGCCACCTGGCTTCTTCATTTATAATCTCTAGTTTTGATTTAAATAACATTATAAGGCCAAATGACGCAATTGGATAAAGCCACTGACATGACTGAATCTCAGATCACCAATAGAGGAGCCCCAGCACTGGCTCCCCTATGCTGCAACGGAGTCCAACTTGAGATGTCAAAGGTCAGAGATTGAGGTAAAAGAAGAAGGTTCTAGAAAGTGGAAAGATAGCAGAACCTGGGGAGACTCAGATGAATCACTACAGTCAACTAGAGAATATGAGAGAAACAGAAGGAAAAGGAAGACAAGGGGACAAAAGACTGACATAATTCTTCACATTAGAAATCTCAGCTGTGCTCAGCTTAACTGTGGGTCCAGGATTCCAAAAGCAGCCGAGCAAGGAAAAGTGTGTTGGTTCAACTGCCAAGCCAGGGGGTTGGCTTTGGTGTTGAACCATTGCCCACGTGCTGGTACACCACCCTACGCACACCTGGGTGTTTCAGATGCTCACAGTTCCCATGCCCACCCCTGGGCACTCTGCCACTCCCTCACTCACAGGGTCTGCTAGCTAGGCAATGAAGGCGGTGGGGTGACCAGCCCGACAGGCACTCCACTCTCAGAGACTTTATATTCTAGTGGGAGGAGTGGAAATAAAGTAAATAGGTAAATGAGACAGTCGCAAATCAGAGAACAAGCTCTAGAGGAAATAAGCAGGATACTCTGTTGAAGAACAATGGGGGAGACAGGGACCTAGTCACCAGGGAAAGAACCAGGCGTACCTGGTCAGGACCTGACGTCAAAGGCCCTCACATGTTCAAAGCTGACGGCACCTCCAGTGGAGGATCCATACCCACCAATGCACAGGTAACTGACAAGGCTCAACAAATCACATCCCACAGGGCTAATGGAGGGCCAGTGCCAAGACCTCACCCAAACGCCAATCCACAGAACTCATTATACTACACACTCTTTTTGCAAGATCAATTATCTTTTATCTTGGGAATACCTGAATTTTAGTTTCATTACAGTTTACATAGCTGTATGTGAATAAATTTAGAATATTTTAAATATTCTAAAATCTGAGCACTTGATTGGCTTTTCCTTTGGAGGAGACATCTGCAGCATCTAATGATGAATTAAGGCCTCCAAAAGGGGACGTGGCTTTGAAGAGGAGACCTGCAGCGAGAGAAGCCACAGCTGCAGAGGTGGAGGAGGAAGAGCACTGTCAATTGTACAATAAAACTTCTGCCCATTTGGCAGACAAAGGCACCTCACTAGGACTTACATTAAAAAGAAAATTTAAATACTATTAGGAAATAGAAGATCCTAGTAAGTTCTGGTCCGAAGGCTCAGAGATAATTCCAAAACAAACTGATTCAATTTTAGCTGAAAGTGGGGAGAACAAAGACACCCTACACAGCTTAATGCTTCCTTGAGACTCACCAGGAGAAAACTGAAATCACTGAATTGAAAGTAGCTAGGTCAACCAGCAGATTGGGCAGATCAGATTTATCCTTCTGAAAACAGACATTAAAAGTGCAATATTCCAAAAAGGGCTGGAGGGAAGCATGAGTGAGGCTGACTTTCCAATGATAGGCTTCACCCACATGTCCTGTAGTGAATGTTAGTGACTGACCAAGGGCTAAGCCCTTTGTCTGCTGGAGGCAGCAGCTTTCAGCCACTCCTCATGAGCTCCCGTGGACCACACAAGAAAATCAACTTTCTCCTTCGGCTGGAGCGGAGGAAGCCAAGGATTGAGCTCTGCCATCGATAGTCTGAACTTTAAGAGCGGTGAACCCAGCAATCAACTCGTGAGAGCTGGTCCTGTTTGGACTAGAGGCAAGAAAACAACCAGCGTATTCGAGGAGGACTTGTCTATCACTAGGAGAAGGTGTCTATATATTGAGAAAATACAATTAGAGCATTCCCTCTCTGTACCTCTCCCTCCCACCACAAAGGATAAGTTGAACTTTGAACAATTCACTGTTCAAATCTCCCACCCCTTTAACAGGTGCTTCCCTGTTAAAACCATCACACTTTGCATCTCTTCCCCTATAGCGGAGTTTCCCAATGGACGTGCTCTCTCATTCTCCCTCCCCAGGCACGTAGGCCCTATTTGCTGTCTATTATGTTACCACTCCTCACTAAGTATTTATTAAATAACTGAATTGCAAAATTATCAAAATGTGTCTCTACTATCACAGAATCCTTTCGGGCAGTTATTAAAGAATAGGTTTTTTTTTTTTTTATTTTTACATACAAGCTGGGGTACAGGCCAGAGGCGTGGGGCGGTGAGAGGGTTCACCAGAGGCAGAGCGGGTAGCAGAACAGGCAGATCAGAAATACACCGCTGAGGGGAGCAGCGGGCGAGGCAGGAGAGGGCTGCCGCGCCACATGGGACTCTCCCTGGCCGGGCGTCGAACTCGCGTCGCCGCTGCCGACAGCTCCACAGCGCAGCGCTCAACCGCTGTGCCACCGGGGAGGCCCCTAAAGAATAGGTTTCTTTTTGTTTGAGCAGTCACAGAACTCAACCACTCATTGAATAATTAATTTATTTCACCTCCATGGAGCTACTGGGCACCCATGAGGTGTCAGGCACCTTTGGGGATTTCCAGATATAGCCAGGAATAAAACAGACGAGCTCCTGGATCTCACGGAGGGGGCAGTGGGTGAGACTAAGGGTCAACAGACTTTCTGTGAAGATAAGAGTCTTTATAAGCTTTGTATTGTCTCTGTAGCCTAATATTTTCTCAGCCTAATATATTTTCTCAGGCCTAATATTTTTTTAAAGATTTTTTTATTTTTTTTATTTATACATACAAGCTGGGGTACAGGCCAGAGGCGTGGGGCGGCGAGAGGGTTCACCAGAGACAGAGCGGGTAGCAGAACAGGCAGATCAGAAATACACTGCTGAGGGGAACAGCAGGCAAGGCAGGAGAGGTCTGCCGCGCCATGTGGGATTCTCCCTGGCCGGGCGTCGAACTCGCGTCGCAGCTGCCAACAGCTCCACAGCGCAGCGCTTAACTGCTGCGCCACCGGAGATGCCTCAGGCCTAATATTTTTATGACCCTTAGAACTATAAAAGTATGCTGATCTCAGGAGCCATTCAAAAATAGGCCCCGAGTCAAATTTAGCCATTTCCCGTATTCGCTACCCTCTGTGGTAGACAGACATTAAACAAACACCTTGGTAATTATGTAAGTAGAGATATGATAAGCACACAGGCCTCTTGGAAGAACCATTGAAGGTACAATTTGACAAAGGAAGAAAGCAAATCCCAGGCAAGGAATGGGGACAACGGGAAGGGTGGGGCTGGGGGAGTCTTCAGTGAAAAGACTGCAGGTGAGGGTGGGTTTTGGGAAGCCAAGCTGGGCCAGATCTTAACCAGTCTAGACTTTGCCAGCTGAGTTGAGGAGTCTGGCTTTTACCTTAGCTTCAGTGGAAGCCCTTCAGGGGCTTTAAGCAGTGGAGCCCCTGATTCAAATCAGAAGAACTCTGACTGCTGTGTGGATTCTGCATGGGGGAGTGAGAGGGATAGATTGCTGTAGTCTCATGGATTCAGTCGTGCCTTCCCCTCCCCACCCCCAATATGTTGAAGTTCTAACTCCCATTTTGAAATAGGGTCACTGCAATGTAATTAGTTCAATTAAGGTCACAAGGGAGTAGAGTGATTCTCCCATCCAATGTAACTGGTGCCTTATGAGAACGCAGCCTTGTGAAGCAGATGCTCAGGTAGAACAACATGTGACAACAAAGGCAGAGGTTGGGGTGCTGCCACTACAAGCCAAGGATTTCCAAAGATGCCAGCCAGCCACCAGAAGTCAGAAGCCAAAGACGGACTCCCCCACAGGTCTAGGAGGGAGCACAGCCCTGCCAACACTTCCAGGACTTCTACCTCCTAGAACTGCGAGACAATCAATTTCTGTTGTTTTAAGTTGCCCAGTTTATGGCACTTTGTTACAGCAGCCTTAGAAGACTGACAGCTTGTGACTAGCTAGCAGAGGGTATCCAAGAGGAGGAGAGAAGTACACTGATTTGAAAGACACTGGAAGGCAGAGTTAGAAGAATGTGTGATGGGTGGTGGGTTGGAGATGCGAGGGCTGCGGGTAGGGGTAAAGTCGTGTTGAGGTTGGTGAGAGACAAAGGCCAGTGACACCAGTACTAGAAAAGGGTCTGATTAGAGAGAAGAATATTTCCAATATCCATCATTACCAATCCATCATTTCTCGAGTGGAAGAAGAAGTATTACTTTCATAATAAAAGCAACAGAATAGAAAAGCAAGCAAGAAGAGCAAAAGGAAGGGAAAGTTGAAAGGCTCTCAGGTCTGGCTTGAAAATCCGTGTGGAAGGAGGTAGCATGAGTATGGGGGAAAGTAAAGGCACATACAGGGTGCCTGTTGGTATACCTGGGGATACACCAAGATTTCAGTTTGGGGTATAAGGTTAAGATGTAGGTACAAGAGGAAGGGTCTCTGTGAGTTCTAAAAAAAAGCAGGGGGTGGGGGGGCTATGCCAAGCACAGGCAGAAGTGTCTCAGGGAGCAGGAACCTGCACGTTACCTAAAAGGACAGCGCCCTAAAGCCGCACAGCTCTGCTTGGGTCAGCCCAGGTGTGTCTGGTGCGGGGAGGAACAGCCTTGCAAAGCAATGTGTTAGCTCTGGGCGCCTCCTTTAGAGGACTCACACCATGGCAGGAATACAAAGGTTGAATGTTATTTTAATTGAATTTGTTTTCAATTTATTTTCAGCTGTCTGGGGAAAAACCTTTTACACTTACATCATTTGATTCCTTTTTACTTCATGTCCATTATCCTCATAATGAGCTCTTAACGCATTAATGTGGCCCTGTTTGCCAAACGGTGATTCACGTTGGGCAAATGAATAAATAGCAGAAGCATAAAAACACACCAAATAAGACACTGATCCAGAATATAAATGGAAAACATGGGCTTGCACCTCTTTAAATGTGGAGACCGCATTCTGATATCCTTCCCCACAGTATCAGAGCGAGCGTCAGCAATTCCTCTATTTTCAAAATTTTCCAAGGAACCCTGGGTCCGTGGACCATCAGCTAAACACTGAGGCTACCAGGAGCTCCTTCTACCTGCCAATGTCCTGTAATCTCAGCCTCCCCTCTGTTCCTTTTCAGCAAGTGGTGAGGCTAAAGCAATAGCTTTTTTCTAAATGTGTGTATGATAAAAAGAGGAAAACCAAAATGCTAATGTCTATGGATAGTATTTCAAGGATTAAATGAAGCCAAGGACAGTGAAAACATTTGCCATCTATACCTACATCCATGCATCTTAACAGCTACTCAGCTGGCAGTCCTTCTAATGCCACCTTGGCGTGGCAGAAATATAAAACAACTTTTTCAAATTGTAAGGTAGGAACTCCTTCTGGGGGCTTAGCAAGCTTCTCGATTCCAACAGGAAGGGGGACTTGCTCTGGGACCAAGAAAATGTGGGGGCAGAGAGAGGAACACGTCTTGGAATTCAATCAATACAGATTTAATTAATTCAGGGTTTTCCCATGCCCACCTGTGTCAGGACCATAACCTAAACTAATTGATAAATTCGTAATGATCTAGTGCAGGAATTTCCCAACTGGGTTCCAAGGAACACTGGTTCTCTGCAACTTAATCAAACAGCAGAACATCAAAAATCAAAAATTCATCAGAAAAAAAATGTATTGTTTGCTTCAGGAACTTCAAGAGTCCCTATATGCTCAGTTATTCTCCTTGATAATCCAAAGTACACTAGTATTAGAGACTGAGAAGTCTTACAACAAACTGTGGTCAATTTGGCTTTTCCAATACTTGTTTGAGAAAACCTTTAAAAAAATAATTAAAACAACGCACAACAGGGAAGTACTTAAGACACATCTGAACTGGGTCTTTACCTTCCGTGGGATGCCTCTCACCCTCCCAGTGACACCACTGCCTCTCTCGCTCTGTCTTCCCCACAGAATGAAGTTCTTTAGGACAAGTTTTAGGCTTTACTCATCCATAGTATAGGTATTCAGTAACTAGGAGTCAAAGCAGGGAAGCTTTTTGGGACTCGTTTCACTGTAAAGGACAGAGAGCTGGATCTAACTAGCTCAAGAACAGGAGCACTTACTGAGAGGACCCTGGGGGCCACCTACAGTTCTGAACATGCTTAATAGCAAATCTCTGGAAGACAAGACTCAAGGAAGTTGGGGAGGCGGCTTCAGGGATGCAAATATCTTCAGGACCCTGCCTCCTCCTTTTCTGACTACTGCTGATTTGTTCCTTTCTGCATGTCGGCTTTGTTTTCCCACACAGACAATCCTCATAGTTTAATAACTAGAAATCCCCTTAAAAATTTTCAGGAACAAATTCTGATTGGCTTGAAGTATGGCCTGGGCCTCTGTTTACTCATCCACCAAGATCTTGTGCCCACTCCCAGGTCTGAGTCCTGTGATTAATGATCCTTACTAGAAGCACCTAGTTGGTTCTAATGTTTGAAAAGGCTCTCCAAGAGAAAGATAGCTGTGTGCAGGGCTCACATACTATGCATATCTTCCGCAGATGGAAAGGAAGGATTGCTGGTTCTGGAGAAAGAGCCATTTTCTTTCTACCCCTTCCCTCATGCCTTTGAAATCATTCAAATTATAGAGATGTTGTTGTGGATGCAGCAGCCTGCTTAGCTCATGCCCCACCCTTGCATTCTATAGTGACATGGGGCGTCTTCTCCCAGTAGGGAGCACAAGGGGTTAATTGCTTTAGCAGGTCCATTCTGCACCTCATCTCTCCATTATGCTGCCCATGTCTTTTTATAAGTGGGTAAATTGTGTTATCACAGGAGAAGTGAACTCCCTTATTTCTTGAGAAATTCTCTTAAGTATGGACAAAGGGTTTTATGTTTATCAATCTCCCCTTTGTGAGCTCTCCACTAAGTGATGTATCCATCCTGTTATAATGATGTGCCCCACATATATGCTGTGCTCAATGGACAACGCAGCTTTCACAGTGGTTAAATGGCAAAAGACCATCAATGCTGTTTGCAGTCCCCATGGTATGGAAAGAGCCACGCAACCACAGCAAAGACTGTTACTTCTGCTTGGTTCCTCCTCTTTCCAGCGGAATAACGAAGCAAAAGAAGTCGAGAATAGTCTACCCAAACATTCCGTCTGCATTCAGACCAGTTCCACATGGTGAGAGACTTCCTATTCCAGAACCTCCAACAGAATATTCTCTTGATTCATCTAAAATGGATAAGGGTGAGCCGACCTGTTCTTCTGTTCCATCAGCATGCAGTGATCCAGATTTTCATTGTGGTGCATCATCAACCCCACACAGAATACCTCATCAATACCATGTAAGGGCTGGTGATCACTTGGACTTAGGAGACAGCAACCACACCTCTGCTTCTCCCACTTGGGGAATGTGAGTGGACCCAGACTCAGTGTGTCCAAGCCCTAAGGACTGACCACAAATGGGGACACATGAACAGGAGAAACAGACTGACAATTCAGATGCACATCAATGTGCCCCAGGATTTATTCTCCAAGAGTCCCAGAATGAAAGCCAGTTCCAAGTTTCTCTGGACAGCAAATGGCTGACAACTTCTCAGCTGCACCCACCATGAGGTCTACAGGATGCTTTGAACCTACTGCTCTCCTGCCCACTCCACTGATTCTTATTTCTTAACATCACTTCCATCTCAGTTTCCTGAACCAGCTCACGTCTGCCGCACAGAACATGGAGGGAAAGGTGAGACTCCCTGGTGAACAATATCCTGAAGCATTTTTGAAAATAAAACGCCATTTTCATGCACACAAACCCCCTCTTGAATCCATCTGGACCCACAGAACTCAGTGTGTTACTCACCCCTGCCCCTCCTCACCTTACAATCCCAGCCAAATCCTTTCAGCACCTGTAGCTGCTTCATTGCTTGTTTTTAAATATTTCTTTTCTTTTTTTAAAAATTTATTTATTTATGCATACAAGTTGGGGTGCAGGCCAGAGGCGTGGGGCAGCGAGAGGGTTCACCAGAGACAGAGTGGGGAGCAGAACAGGCAGATCAGAAATCCACTGCTGAGGGAAGTAGCAGGCTGGCGAGGGAGGAGAGGTCTGCCGCACCATGTGGGAAGCTCCCCGGCCTACCAGGCATTGAACTTGCGCTGCAGCTGCCGACAGCTCTACAGCGCTGCGCTCAACCCGTTGCGCCACCAGGGAGGCCCTAAATATTTATTTCTTGATGAAAAATTTGTGATACTTTTGCACACTCAGAACAGACAGAACTATGACCCACGTTTAAGAATATATGTAGCTCCTTCCATGTATTTTTAAAAATTCTGGTTCCTTCCAACATCTTTATCTATTCTCACATAAAATACAGATACGTGGTATCCAAAAGAACCTGTTTTTAAGATAAGGTCTTTCATGCTAGTGTTTGGGAATAATTTTCCTTTGCTGTCAGTGAAAAAACGACATTTAGTAGCAAATATTCAAGGGGCATCTACAATGTGCCAGATACTGCTTTGCAAAATATTGAGGCCTCACTAGTCTACTGGGGAACAGTTACACACCTGACAAAGTACGTAGGAGATGGCAACCACACCTCTGCTTCTCCCACTTGGGGAATGTAGTGGACCCAGACTCAGTGTGTCCAAGCCCCTCAGGACTGACCATAAATGGGGACACATGAATAGCAGAAACATGAGGAGCAGTGATGAGGAAAGTATAGACTGCCATGAATTGGAGGACTCAACCCAGTTCATCTCCAGTAATCAGTGAAGACTTCCCAGAGGAGGTGACTCCACACCGAGGTTCAAAGAATGAGTAAGAATTAATGAAGTATAATAGGAGGTATGCACAAGGGGAAAATGTGAAGAAGGGTGACTGAGCCTGAGAGGGTAGTGAGAGGTGGGGCTTCCCAGCAGAAAGACTACCAAGGAGGGAAGGAAAAGAAGTGAGGGAGG